>BGKB01000236.1:0-40564 GCA_003116975.1 Aurantiochytrium sp. KH105 | reverse complement strand
AAATTTCGCCGCCTCGAAGCCGCGTGGAAAACCTTCCAACGAGAAAAAAAATAAAAATAAAAATGACAAGTATTGTCGCGAATTTTGCGCGTCAGTGGCAGCCTACGGCAGGACTGTAGCACGCTTTGAAAGCTACCTGTACTTTTTCGGAAGCTTTTGAGTATGCACGCTCTGCACTGCTGCTATGGACTTCCGTGTGCCTTCTTGGTCAGACGACCAGACAGACTGCTGACAGAGAAAGGCGTGTCCCTGGCTCTTACCTCCGATCGCTTCCGTTTGCCGGGTGGTGGGGAAAATATGTCAAGTGAAAAAGATCCGTTGAGTACCTTCGTGACGCGGACCGGGCACCCCGCAGGGTCTGGAGCCGACGCGGAGACGGAGTTGGAGTCGCGGCATCACCATGGAGCTGACTGGCCATCGATGTGGCAACGCAGGGTTTAATGTAATAAGTGTTGGTAGCCTGGAGCGGGACCAAGAGCTGGCCTTTGGTAACGGCAGCTTCATGTCATAGCAGATTGAAACGGTGTGGGAAGAGCAGTGCGGTGCTGTGCAGTCCAGTGTAGGGAAGGGTAGAGCCTTCCACCGGCTATGCTTACTTTAGGCCTGAATAGTGGTGATTTAACCGCCCGAGCCAACCTCCAAGTCAGTCAAGCTACGTTTTGCTGGATCATCAATGTACTTTGGACCAGTAAGCTAAACGTTTTAAAGCTCATTTATTGTTCGTTTTCCAAAAGAAACCACGGACATTTGGGCACAAATATCAACGACAGCCGTCTACTTGGCATGGCTCATTTGTGCATGCAATCGATCGCCAGCGGTCAAATTTTCCGCGACTTGGCAAAAACGGATTCGAGTCGAGAGCAATTCTTCAAGGAATCACCAGCAGGCATCCAGCATGGGGTCCTTTGTGGACGCGTACATTGTGCGCAATGAGACGGTGACGATACACTTGCCCCTCGACTACCCTTCCGAGCATGCACGAGAGGCAACCGCGGGAATGCTTGCCGCTCAGACGGTGACCAGCGCGATTGCAATGTTCTTCGGTATAGGGGCGCAGACAATGCTGACCTACTACCTGGTCAAGGAGAAGAAGAATCGATCGCCTGCGCAGCAAAAGGTATTCCTGCTCTTGTACGCGCACATCTTCTTCATGACCGCCAATTCGTTGGTAATCTTTTGCTTTTCCGTATTTAAAACGCCGCCAAGCTTATGGAGGGTCTGCAATGTGGCGGGAACGTTACCTTCGACCATGTACGTGGCTGGAAATGGTTTGAGCTATGCGATTTTTCTGAAACGAGCATCCGCGACGGCTTTCGCTGCCAAGCGAAGCAAGTTTGCCACGGCAATGTGGTACTATGCGTTGCTCGGCACATATGGCATTCCAGGCTTCATTTGTCTCATGTGGCTTCTCATCAATGGACGCATCATTTACGGCGAAATTTGCTACCAGGATCACGCGAGCTGGCTGGCTTTTATGTTCACGACCATTGACACGACGCTCTCACTCGCATTTCTGTATCTCTTTCTCGAGCCCGTCATGCAGCAGCTCAAAATCATGCATGGGGGCACAGGCAATTCGAGGTCCGCTGCAACGATCAAAATGCGCGCTACGGCGATGAAGAATTTACGCTGGTCCTCGATGACAATCTTTTCGACGTTTCTGTTCATGCTCATCGTTTCCATCGTTCCGAATCTCGAAACTTCGGAAGAGACTCGCCATCTGAAAATGATCACGTGGGTTGGACAACCCCTTGACAGCTTCTTCACCATGATAGGCATGCTTGCTATCACCTCTGGCATTTGGAGACCCAAGAACATGAAAGGCGCATCGAGTGTGACTCCAGCAACTGGGGTCATGTCGAAGGCGAGCTCCGTAGCGGGCACTACGGATGTTGGGAACGAGTGATATGACACAACTCAAGAAGATCTGAATGGGATCAATACGAAGGCAAAGTTCTGAGCCGCAGTCTCCATCCATCATGAAGACCAGCCAGGCAGAATAGAAATCAATACCCTATAGGTAGTAGGCCTAATTCATCTTTTTTATTATAAAAAAAAAAGGTTTCACTCTCTGCCACTCTTTGCAGTGTATGGTAATTTTTGTTTTTATTGCGTCGATTTATTGCAGGCAAAAGCAAGGTCGCGACGAACAGGCAACGCCCGGGGTAAATCAGGAGAGAGAGGAGGAGAGGGAAGGAGAGAAAAGGCGGTGGCGCGCTCGCCCAGTCGTCTTTCTCTGGCTTGTCCGACTTGCCGTGCGGCCCAACAAAGGTAAACGCGTGGTCTCGAGCAAGTAGGCAGGCGGGCAGATTGACAACATGAGGACCACATTCACACGCTCGTACAACAAGCCCACACCGGCGGCCTGGTGGACCGTGGCGACGCTCAAGCTCCGTGTCTTGCTGACAATCGCGGTGCTACTCGCTCTCAACAGTTCATTGAGTAATGCGCTCGAGCATCGCGAGCCCGAGCCCGTGGAAACGAACATCAAGTGGGATGCTGTCCCGGAAAATCTTCCCTATCCGCTGCCAAGTCATGTTTTCCACGGTGACAAGCGCGTGAGTCTCGATGCCTTCGCGCTCAAGTGGAATGTAAAGCGGTGCGGTGCAGCAGAGGCAGCACAAGCCAGGGAAAAGTGTCCTTTGCTTTCTGGCGCGATCGCACGGTATGCCGGGCTTATCTTCTCACAGTCCAAGACAGGTGTAGTGGCCAGCTGCAGAGCGTGCGTTCAGTCGATCAACATATCTGTCAAGGACGCAGAATCAGAAAAGAGCCTCGAGACAGACGAGAGCTATATACTCAAAGTTTCGAGTGAGGGAATCTTTTTGACTGCGCCAACGATTTATGGCGCAATGCATGGCCTTGAGACCCTGAGCCAGCTCATTCAATTCAATGCCGCGACGGAGACATATGAAATTGCGCATGCGGATTGGGATATTCGTGACGCGCCGAATTTTGCGCACCGTGAGCTCCTGGTGGACTCGAGTCGACATTACGTGCCTCTGCCAATGCTCCGCAAGATTCTCGATGGCATGGCCTATTGCAAGATTAATGTTCTGCACTGGCATCTTGTAGACGATCAATCCTTTCCTTGGTGCAGCGAGAGCGTGCCCGAGTTGTGTCAAGGTGCGTTCAACGAGATGGACCGATACTCCTCGTCGGATCTGCGAGAGATTGTGGCGTACGCCCGTGAGCGTGGCATTCGCGTCATTCCCGAGCTGGACGTACCAGGACACTCCAAGTCGTGGTGCCGCGGCCGTCCCGACATTTGCACAAAGCGTGGCGAGATGCTTGCGCCGGCAGGTGGGGCCGCATATGAGGTTATTTTCAAACTTTTGGAGGAGCTCCACGATATTTTCCCTGACAAGTACATTCATTTAGGCGGCGACGAGGTGAACCTCCGACCATGGTCGGCGGATCCGGCGACAATGGCATATGCAAGAGAGAAGCGCCTCAACAACAAGGGCATCTATCAAGAATTCGTCTTTCGCACGCACGAAAAGGCGGTGTCCTTGGGCTTAGTGCCCGTGGGTTGGGAGGAGATTTACATTAACTTTGGCAATAATCTGGCCAAGTCCAGCATGGTCTTTGGCTGGTGGCACACGGAGCATGTCGTTCGCGCGGCTCAAGCAGGATACAATGTATTGAACATGCCGATTGGGGACTGGTACTTTGACCAAAAGGTTTCATACAAGCAGATTCGCTTGTTGGACCCTTGTCACCGCTTCGGATCGGCCTGTAAACGAGTGCTGGGGGGAGGCGGCGCAGCTTGGGCTGAAAAGGTCGACGCGTCCGTTCTTTTGCACACAATCTTTCCGCGTCTCGCGGCAGTTGCGGAGCGTTTATGGTCGCCCACGGATGCAACAGGTGCTTTGCTCGAGCGTGCGCGAAGATTTCGTTGTCATTTGCTTCAGCGTGGCATCCCAGCTGCGCCCATCCCTATTGATCAGGATATCCATGGTGAGCCCAAATTGAGACCCGAGGTTCCGCGTCCAGGCTCATGCGTGGAACAGTAGGCAACCTCGCAGTCGGTTTCCGAGCTCAGGCTGCCCGAGCCACTGACTGTGAGTTTTCCCCAAAAAAACGGCTATTTTTTCTTTTCTTTTTTTCCCTCCTTGTAAAAGATGCGGCTGGAAGGGCGAGAGAAAACCGTTGCCACCATCCGATCAGACTTGAGGCTGGAGATAAAAGAAAGAGTGGAGCGATTCTATAAAGAAGTTCACGTGATCGTTGAACGCACGCAGCTAAACGCGCTGGCTATCACTACCAAGAGGAGCGACTGCCTGCTTTGGCCACTAGCTGTGACCACGAGAATGTTTGTGTAAAGCTCTGAATAGCAGTCCGATATGACCCACTGTCTATGTACAATAAAACAGCCGGTGCTGTCGCCAAAGAAGACCCAAGTGGAAGGAGTAGCGTAGCTGCGAAAAAAATCGATTCCGCTCAATAAATGCACTTATCAGCTTGGCTCAGTATCCACACTGTCGCACCGGATCGTTCATCTCTCTTTGGTTCCATTCTTATAGCCAGCTGTCTGGTTGTCCTTGGTAAGCAGAACAAACAAAGGGCCAAGGCGAGACAGATCGACGACAGACAGGTTGTCGACGTGACATCACGCTTTGAGCACGGCAAAGTTCTGGCGAACGTGCATGAAGTTTGCCCTGGGCCGAGCGCAGCGTGAGAAAGGAAGCCGGAGCTGCTTGCAGTGACGCAGCTAGGTCCCAAAGATGGGGTTCATTGCTGAATATATTGTACGAAATCAGACTGTGACGGTCGATTTCACAGACTTGGACGTGACGGAAGGCGCAAAGAAATACCTTGCCGTTCAAACCTGGACGAGTGCAGTTGCGAGCGCATTCGGTTTATCTGCGCTAGGATACTTGCTGCTGGTAAGCTGCCGCACAGGAGAGCGCAATGCCTCACATACCACAATTTTGCGACTTGTTGTCGCGCAAGTTGCATTGATGACAATTGGGTGCGTGCTGATCTTCATCTTTACCGTCTTGCCAATCTCACCATCCAATTGGGCGGTGTGCTCGTACCTTGGCACGGTGCCATCTTTTGGATATTGTGCTGGGAATGGGGTGAGTTACTACATTTTTCTCAAGCGTGCTGGATCTGCGCGAACGCAGACACGCAGCAGGTTGCTCCGGATTTTGTGGTACGTGGCGCTTGTTGGGACGTACTCGATTCCTGGTCTTTTGCTTCTCCTGGTTTTTACAGTGAATGGTCGCATCGTCTTTGGCCAGTACTGTTTTCAGGATCACCCATGGTGGCTTGCAGTTATGTTCACGGTCATGGATACCTTGCTGTCGAGCGTATTCCTTTTCCTGTTTCTTGAACCTGTGGTGTACCAGTTGCGCGAGATGCGCAAGGCCAAGGTTCTCTCTGCGAGTGGTGAGAGAATGTCTGAGATTGCACAACGAAATCTGCTGTGGAGCTCGGTGACAATTTTTACGACCATGGTCTTCCTCACAACAGTGTCTGTGGTCCCCATGAACAATTTGGGTACTCCTGAAACGATCCACTACCTCTTTGTCACCTGGGCGACGCAACCGCTGGACTCGGCGGCGAATATGCTTGCAATTATGGCTATTTCCACCGCCGCTTGGTTGCCAAAGCGGCACTTGCGAGGCGAGGGCAGATCTCCATCTCTAATTAACCACAGAGGCACACACCCGCATGGGTCGACGAAGAGGTCGAGCTTTGGCTCTGCGATTGTGGCGTCAGGATCAACGACCTTGGCGAAGAGTGCATTGGCGACGGGGAGTCCAACGAGCCCGCAATAGTGCGATCAAGTCTGCACTATACCTAAGGTGAACCCTCACCAGCTGCAATGCCGGCGAGCGGAAATTTTGTGACTATCCACTCAAGTCTCGGCTGATATGAGGCACGCTTCCGCATCTGCTAAGCGTTCCAACCGAGTTGTGGCATCAGAGAAGATGACCTTGGTGTCGAGAGCTTTGGTACTTTGGCAAGGGGGACTTGCACATGCTGTCGGTCTCTTACCATTTTCAGGTATCTCTTCGCGCTGCAATGCATCTTTAATATCCCTCTCAAGTCCTTGGCCGGGCTCGTGCGTGGGACGCGACGCGCTCCTCCACTCTCCCGAACACCTGGACGCGGCCGCGCAGCTTACATATACACCCCCGACGAAAGAAGAGAAGAAGCCGCCCTTCTCCTCCTTCTTCCCTCTCCGCTTCCTCCCGCCCGGCGCACGCGACGCGCTCCTCGGGCCCTCCCTCCCGCCCTCCCTCCCTCCGGCCAGGGCCCGGGCGAGCGCGAGCGGCGCGCGGGGCCGGCCGGAGTCGGTCTCGCGCCGTCGGTCTCGCGCCGCGAGCGCGGGTCCATGGCGGAGGCGCCGCCCGCGTCGATGTGCATGCGCACTCGCGGGCGGCGGCATGCAGAGCCAGAAAGAGAGAACTCGCTGCACGCGCGGGCGGCGGGCAGCGGCAGCGGCAGCGCGCGCGCGGGCGGGCGGCCGGAGCGGGGCGGGGCGGCGCGGGCGGGCGGCGCGGGCGGGCGGCCGCGTCGGGCGGCGAGCGGCGAGTCCACTTCGCGAATCCCCTTTTCCGGAGGCGCATTTTCGCAGGGGCATCCGGCATTCTCGTCCCGGCGAGGCGGCCAGGCCCCGCGCAGGAAGGCGCCGCGGGGACGCGCGGGGGCGCGAGGAAGAAGGGGCAGAGCGCCGGGACGCAGCGCAGCGCAGCGCAGCGCGGCGCAGCGCAGCGCGGCGCGGCGCGGCGCGGCGCAGCGGCGGGAGCGCGCGGGAAGAGCGCGAGCGAGGACGCGGACGAGCGAGTGTGCGAGGTCCAGACTAGGAGGTCCTAGAGGCCGAATAGGCGAAACCGTCGCGTGCGCGGGCAGGAGGCGTGTATGCTGCAGGGAGCCGGCAAGAAGATGGGCAAGAGCGCGGACCAGCTGAGCCTGCGGTTCCTTTTCGCGAACTATGATGGCGTGTATGTGATTCTGGACTTTGACATGGACACGCCACAGGAAGAGGTCAAGTATGCCCTGCTGGAGAACTGGCCTGATGACGTGGAAAAGCCCTCGGACGTGCGGCGGATGCGCTTGCTGTGCATGGGCAAGGAACTCGAGAACAGCTCCACCAAGACGCTCAGGCACGCCAAGATCCCGGCTTATAGTACGCATCCAACGCCGGTAAATGTTTCCGTCTTGCCCAAACACATGGCCACGCCCGCGCAGGATGATGCGGATACCGAGACCGGCGCCAAGGCGCAAGGTTGCTGCGTGGTTATGTGAGAACCTTTGTCGAGAGTTGGCTTGCTTCGTGGTCAAGCATCCTCCCTTTGAGTTGTGGCGAATGCACGACGCAAGGATAGGATATACCAACTTGTGAAGTGGGAATATAAGAGATTTTGTTTTTTTATGTGTTGGACGAGATTGCATTGCTTCCATCGAGAGAAAAAGACGACCTGCTTTGTTACTATAACACTTCTCCATTCATTCAGGGCAGCAGCAGAAGCAGCGACAGCTGCAACAGCAGCACGTTGGCTCAAGAACAAGTTTTCAAGTGGGAATGAACATGATCGGGTCGCAGAGATCAACTGATGGCCTTGGTCACGTCAACAAGTACATCACCAGACTCGACAACAAGTGCTGGGACACGAAGAAAACCATGCCGAGCGCAAAGTCACTACAGTCTCTCATAATCAACTCTGTGGTATCGCAGCAGCTTGATTTCGAATGAAGAAGGCGGACATCAAAACTGTGTGACCATGATTGAGGGAAGACTTGACGGATCTTCCTGTCGTGGCCTTGAGATTTAGTCTTCGAGAGAGAGCACCACTGAACGTTGTTTTCAGAATTTAGCCAGACCTAAATCTGCTGCGACTCGCAGGCAGAGTGTACAGTATAATAAAGGAATCATCATGGTGGTACGTAAACCTAGTATACCTACCACTTGGATCTAATAGTTTGATCAGTCGCAGCGGCAATGTTTGACACTGGCAAAGTCCACACTAAAGGCAGTCTGCATCGCCGCTTCCACAGCGACCAAGCAGCGTTGAAGATGAGGGCCATCCGTAAAATTAGCCAAGACGATGCCAACGCCGTTGCCACAATCAACATCGTGATCATCCCATGACAGAGGAGCATCTGCGTCACTTGGGAAATCTGGCAGGGCAAGCACGCGCGCTCCTGAAGCATTGATTGATTTGATGAATGTGAGATTTGCTGCATCGAGATCAATTGCAAACTTTCTCACAAGAGTCTTTGGCGACATGCCGTAGGTGCGGGCGCCGCAAAGACGCGCGCGACAGACGCCGGCATCACGCGCGCTATATACTTGCCAATTCGGGTCACGGTCCAAAACGTCTGCGAGACAACGTTCTCGTTTTGCACAATTCTCCAGAGGGATACTTGCTGCTTGCCCAAGGGCGTCGCGCAATGCGTCTGCAATGGTTTGCGATCCCTGAACCACTGCGGCAAGGTCGCAGCGTGCGCTCGCGACGCGGCGCGAAGGACGAGGCACGAGACTGAGGCGGGCCATCCCACTAATTTGAAAGTCAAAGGCGCGCGCTGGTGCCTCTACAAAGGTAGCTGTCCCCTTGAGACGCGCAAGCTGGGACATGGCCCCGGCGTCGTCGAGAACGAGAGTTTGCAGGGCTGAAAGCGAGAAAGCTTGATCTGCATGGAAAACGAAACTTGACCAGGCGTTGCTGGATTCTTGTGCATTTGCCGCGGCGTGAGGGCTGCTGCCTGCATCAGAAGGTGGTGTCCGGACCTGCAAGTTGCCGCCTTCATCCGAGATCGCGTAGGCGCCGAGCCTTTCGCGCGCTTGCTTGCCCTGCACGATGCGACCAAAGGCCTCTCGTTCGGGTGCAAGGCGTACGACGTCGAGGACTTGTTCGAGGGGAACATTTGAAAACTGACAAGGGACAACGCGAGCGCGGCCGGCGGCCGCGGCGCGGATTGCGTCCACGGCTGTCTTCTTGGTCTCGTCGTCAGCAAAGAGATCAGACTTGTTCAAGAGCACCACGTCGGCGATGCCCAGCTCGGTATGTTGCAGCGCATGTTGCCATCGGTCTGCGTCGGTGAGAAGCACAACGGCGTCGAGGCGCACCGCGCCGCGCATCTCTTGCTCAACGACACGTACGATGGCTGCAGGGTCTGTGAGACCGCTGGTCTCGATGAGTATGTAGTCAACGCCAGTCTCTGCGGTGGCGTCGAGCATGGCACGCACGGCATCGGCGAGTCCGGAAGAGAGCGAGCAGCAAATGCATCCATTGGAGAGCTCGATGACCTCGGGTTTGACAAGAGCGCCGGGAGCCTGGCGTATGGAGGCTGCATCTCGCGCGATGGCGTCGTGATCGACATTGAGCGCGGCAAAGTCGTTGACGATGACGCCGAGGGAAAAGTCGCGCACGGACTCAAGAACACTGCGTATGAGCGTCGTCTTGCCGCTGCCGAGCTCGCCGGTGACCAGCGTCACGGGTATGGGTTTGGCACGGGCCGCGCCGCGCTGTTCTCTGCGTTGCAAGGTCCACGCCTCACGCGCGGCGAGCAGGTCGGCCTGGCGTCGCGCTTGGGTCTGGGCTTCCGCTTGCGTTTGGGCTTGGGCTTGGGTGGCACTCGTCGGCGGCGAGATGAATTGCTTCTTCTCCTCCTGCTTCTGCTGCTGCTGCTGCTGCCGTCGCCGCCAGCGCGCAAGTCTCCAGGCCACGGCCGCGGTCCCCAAGACCGCGGCCCCCACAAGGGCCGCGCGCTGCGAGGGCGGCTGCTGCTGCTGCTGCTGCGAAGCCATGGATGGATTACAAACAAACCTTCGAAGTTCCGAAGTTCCACGCTCGGAGAGATCCCTGGAACCTTCATAACTTGTACGTCATTCAGAATACTCAGGACTCTTGCATTTTGCGCAACCAAGAAGGCGGCTTAAAGACAGACTCAAGGAGGGACTCGGCGCAGATAATGGGAACAGTGGGAATACCAACGGAAGCGTCGCGCTCTCTAGCGCTTACTCATTAGAGATCCTATTGGTGAGGTGAAGTCGTCTGAGCGGTCGCGCAACGGCGTTTGCGGAAAAGCGCAGTCATGGTGGGGCCTCACAGGCACACAAGTGCTTTCGGTGCGGGAAGCTGTGGGAATGCTGGTGGGAAGGGAGGACAGTCGGGGGTGTCCCGCAGCGGACGTTATTGTTGGGGTGGGACGCCAAGGAGGCCAAGGAATAGCGCGGTCCACAGTGCTGCGCACATCGTGTTGGGCCGTTGGCGCGCCGGATTTGCGGCCTTGAACTCAACCGTACTGATTCGCGATGTATACGCGCCGCGCTTCGGCCCGGGTGCTGAGGCGCAGAGGCGTCGCGAATAAGACGCCGACGCAAAGCGATTACGCAGGGGGGGGGGGGCGGGGAGCGTTGCTTCGCGGGGAGGTCCCCACACAGCGTGGCACGATCTTCACCGCACTCCAACGCCTGGCACAGAACGGGCTCTTAGCGGGGCCTAGGCGCGCGCCTACCCGTCAACGGCCCGCGCGCCCTGCCTCGGCCAGCCGCGCCGCGCCGCGACCCCTTCGTTCTTGCCGCGCGGCCCTGCCTGCGCCGCCATGGACCGACGCCGGCCATGATCGGCCGGCCGGTCTGTCGCCTCGGTCGAGCCGTGCCGCCTATCTGCCTGCTAGCCTCTGCCTGCTGCCATGGCTGCTGCTTGTGCCCGTCGCGGTCCGGCGCGTCGGTCGCGGGCGATGGGCGTTGGGCCGTCGCGTGGGCCAGGCCAGGGCAGGGCAGGGCAAGGCAGGGCGGGAAACAGACGGACAGCTAGCTAGGGCGCTTGACTGAGAGAGACCGACCGCGACTCCTCTTTCGAGCGGTGACGTTTGCGCGGCGGCGCTGCATTGCAAGGCGGAGCTAACATGCTACGAAGGAAGCATCGACGTGCGCGACAGAGATAATACAGACCGCCACCCAGACAGACGCCACAGCGTGGTCGCTGCAGGCAGGCAGGCGCGCAGAGGCCAGTGCGCCGAGAGAGGGAGAGAGAGGGAGGGAGGGCCTTTCTCTCCGCGGCCTGCCCTGGCAGGCCGGCGCCTCCCCTCGCGCAAACCCCGAAGGAGCCGCGCCGAAGCAGCGCTCCCTCGCTCCCTCGCTCCCTCGCTCCCTCGCTGCGTCGCCGCGACGCAAACAAGCAAGCAAGCAAGCAAGCAAGCAAGCTGCGCAGGGCGGTGCGGTGCGGTGCGGTGCGTCTGAGGTAGTAATTATTCCTCGCCGCGGCGCCGGCCTCGCTCGCGGCCTCTGCACGGCGCGCCCTCCCTTCCCTTCCGCGTGGGCTTCAAGCTCCTTCCTCCTAGCGCCGCTGGTGGCTGCCGCGTCCTCCCACTGCTACGCGCAGCCTGCCGGCCACAGCCACTGTGGCGCACTGTAGTTTTGTGCACCGCGAAGCAGCAAGCAGCGGTGGCTAGTCGGCGGCCGTAGAGCACAGCAGAGCACAGGCGGCCGCAGGCGGCGAGGACGAGCGGCAGGGAGAGGGAGAGAGAGGGAGAAAGAAGGGGAAGGAAGGGTAAAAGGCAGAGAGAGGCCCGCCTGGCCTCGCGCGCTGTGCTACATGCGCAGCGCCAAGAAAGGCCCTGTCCGCGGCGAAGCGCGGCGCGGGGGCGTCACGCAGCAGCAGCCAGCTGCAGCGCGAGCCACACGCAGACGCAGACGCAGACGCACACGCAGACGCACACGCACACGCAGACAGTCGCGGCGAGTAGGCAGGTTGACCGACAGACATTACCCAGATAGTGCGATTGACAGATAGAATGACGGACCTGGTGAGAGAGAGAGAGGGAGAGGGGGAGAGTGCGTCGAGCCAGACTGGCTGCTTCGCGAAGGCGAGAGGGGCGCTACGGGCGGCGTCGGCGCGGCGGGGGCGCGGCGCTGCGGGAGGTGCGCGAGGCCTTGCCTGCCCCTTCCCCCCGCGGCCCCTCGCGGCCGCCCTCCGGCGCTCGCGCGCGCCCTCCGCAGCCCGCCGTGCCTGCGCGTCTGTGTCTGCGCGCCTGCCACCGTAAGGCGAGAAGCGGCCGCCGGGTTGGCTGCACGGGCCATGGTGGCTTTTCGCCGTGGTGCGCGTTCGCGGGCTGGCTTGTGGCCAGCCTTAGACTCAGCTTGTTTTGGCTGAGAGCTCAGCTTCTCGAGACTGCCTAGGCTCGGTGGTTTGCCGTCTGGGCGGACGGGCCGTTCCCCTCGGCTTTTTTGTTGTTTCTTTACCACCGGGGAAGGGCCGCTATACTCAGCTAGCTAGCCAGCTCGCTAGCATAGCACTGAAGCGGCCGCGAGCATTTGGCTGCTCCTCTTTCGCGTCTCTCTCTCTCTCCCTCCGCCTCGCCCTCTCACTCTCTGGCGCGCTCCTCTGGCCAGCCAGCAGCAGACAAGTGCTGGCGCGTGGCTGTGCTTGCCGCCACCGCGTTTCCGCTTTTCATCGAGATGTTTCGCCGAGATGTTTCGCCACGTTTCGCCGCGTGACCACGGGCATAGATAGACGCAGTGGAGGGAGGCAAGCCGGCAAGCCGGCGCGCCTCGGCTTGTTTTGCCCTCTCAAGCCCCTACGCTGCGCACCGGCCACCGGCCCCACAGCGGCGCGACTAGCTCAAGCCGCACACCCCTATTGCGCCGCGCAGCACCTCGGCTCCTGAGGGAAGCACGCCGAAAGATGGCGAGGTGTGGGGTTAGGGTTGCCAAGTCCGCTTGCCCGCAGCTAACGGCCGGGTCCGTAAGAGGGGAAAAGGGATGGACAGTGTGTAAGAGAGGGAGGGGCGCCTGTCAGTGAGAGAGAGGGGACCAGAGGCGAGATTAGTTGAGGCAATGGACGAATGGAGGCGAGGAATTAGCAGAGCGAGGGAAAGGTATGTGAGTGTAAATACAGAGGGGGAACGCCTTGGAGTGGGAAGGCAGAGGGCCTACAAAACCGACCGACGGGCGAGTTCAGGAGCCGCTGCGGGGAGTAATTGAATGGCGATGGTGCCGGATCGGGCTCCTCCGCAAGGGGCGGTGCCCCACAGAGGCCATCGCTTCCAGTGGTTCCGCGTCTGTTCAAATCACTCCCCCGTGCGCGCTTCAGTGGACGCTGCGGGGCGTGTTCTCCCCAAGACGGCCCCAATCTATCGATATTTCTGTGGCTGTGGGCCATCGGCGTACAAGTTTGTTGGGCTCCGGCTTCGTCCGATTTCGCTCTTCCGTGGCCGGCGTTCGCTCGGCAGCTGCCACACGGACGGCGTCGGAAGCTTGACCGGCTGGCTGGCTGGCTCGCTGATCTCATCATATGTCTATGGCCGCGGCCGATTGTGCTGTCGGTCTGTCGCCCACGTGCCATCCGTGGCCTTCATTCGCCAAGCATTTCTTGCGAAATGAAGGCCGTCCGCATGCCGCGCCAGCGACCAGCCAGAAGCCATGGTGGCTGGTGGCTGCGAGGGCTGGACCCACACGTGCCGCGGTGCAGGCGGGCCGTCCACCATGAGAGCCCCACTGTGCCCCCCGCAGCCTCGGGCTGCTTTCGCCGCCTTTCTTGCCCGATTGCTTGGGCCGGGCGCCGCAGCGCCGGGGTGGGGAGCGCGGCAGACAGAATCTCTCCGGCGCAGCTGCGGGCCTGAGCGCCGGTGCAGAGGGGCCCGCGGCGTCGGGAGGGGAGCGCGGACCCGCAGCGGCCACGCCCGACTCCCCTCTGACGCCCGCAGCCCCGCCTGCGAGCGCCTGGGCCGCGGACACGGCGCAGGCTTGGCTGGCACCCTGGCCAACCGGTGGCTGGTGTGGCTTGCCCCTCGCCCGCAAACACGCTGGCACGAGAAAATGCACGCACGCCAGGACGCTCGCGTGCTGCCATACCATACCGTGCCATGCCATACCGTGCCGTTCCGTCTGCGGCACGCCCGCTTGGCCGCTGACGCCTCTGTGGCATGAGTCGAGTGAGGCCGCGAAAGAACAGAGGCAGTGGGTACGGCAGAGGCGACGAGGGAGCCGAAGGCTTCTCCCTTCAGCAGGGCAGCTGGCTGGTCGCGAGGGCAGGCAGGCGGGCCTGGACCTGAGGGCGCGGGTCGGCGAGTGACTGGCTTATTGTCTGGCTGGACGGGCAGACCGACTGGCTGGCACACTGGCACCCAGGCTGGCGGAGGCGCAAGCGCCACTGGCAGCCTTTCCCCCTCTCGCGTCCCGCAGTCGCCCCTGCGCGCGGCTGCGGAGACTCAGCTTGACTGCGGCGGCGGCAGTGGCGGGGCCGCGGCGGCGCAGAGAGGGCGGCGGCAGAGGCAGAGTGTCCGGCTGTGAGGGCCCGCGCGGCGCGAGTGGGGAGGGGGGGGGGGCCGTGGGGGTGCGGGGGCGGCGGGAGGCAGAGAGGGCGAGGGGAAGGCAAGCGCAGAAGAAAGAAAGCAAGGGCACAGACAGACCGACTGAAAAAGCAGGAAGGGAGGAAGAAAGAAACAAAGAAAGGCTGGCTGGCTGATAGAGACAGACAGACAGATAAACAGACAGACAGAAAGTGACAGACAGACGCAGGCAGTGAGGCAGGGAGGCAGACAGACCCCAGACGCATAGCTCCGGATAGCACGCGGACGCGGGCGCGCGGAGGCGGCCCGTCGGGCGTGGCGCGGACGAGAGAGAGCGCGCGCACGCGAGAGAGAGGAAGCGAGGGAGCCCGGCGCGTCGAGTGCGCGGGAGGCGCAAGCGGCCCCGGTCGGCGAGCGCGAGCGTGCCGGCCAGCGTGCCTGATACATACATACTTACATTCAGTCGATCGTTCGCTCGTTCATACGTTCGTTCGCTCGCTCGCTCGCTCGCTCCCTCGGGCGCTCCCTCGGGCGATCGACCGAGCAGGTCGTCAAGCGGCGGCAGCAGCGGCGGAACGCGCGACCGGCGCAGACGCGAGAGCGAGGCCGCGCGGACAAGCGGAGCCGAGCGGGCGCGTGAAGCGAGCAAGCTCTCGTTTCTCCTTCCTTTCGCCTGCCCTGCTTGCTCGCCTAGTATTTTTCCCCCTCAACCCACCTGACCGACCGACCGACCGATTGATCGATCGATCGATCGATCGATTAATCGAACGCAGCCAGGGAGAGTAGCGAGCAGCAGACCAGCAGGCGCCGCGACCGCTCGAGCCCGACGCGAGCGAAGGCATCGAGCCGCGCACCTTTTCGCGAAACCCCTGCTTCTGCCCCCCTCCCCCTCCCTTGTTCCCGTGCAGAAAAAGGCCAAGGGAAAAAACAGAGGAAACAACAAGTCGCTGTCTGTATCTATCGAGCCGAGCGAGAAGATGTCGCTACCGTTCCCGTTCCAGGGGAACATGCAACAGGGCGGAGGGATGCAGCCCTCGCAAATGCAGCAGCTGTTTGGAAACTGGAACAACAGCAACAGCAACAGCGGTACAGGCAGCGGTGGCTCCGGCAGCGGAAACGCCCCTTCCTCCAGTGGAAATGGCAACACTGGGGTCAGCAACGCCGCCGCCAATAATAACAACAATAACAGCAGCAACGGCAGCGGCAGCGGCAATAGCAGTGGAGCCATGATGTGGCCGCAGTACATGCAGCAGCAAATGCAACATCCACAACAGCAGCCGCAGCAACAGCAACAGCAATCATCCCAGCAGCAGCAGCAGCAGCAGCAGCAGCAGTGGCCCTCGCAATTCAACTTGCAAAAGTTTGCGAGCTCGATGAATTTCTCCAACAGCCAGCCGCAGCAACAACAGCAACAGCAGCAGAAATCATCAAGTTCGGGTGAGGGAACTTCGAACACTGGAAGCAACAGTAACCACGGTTTCCCCATGAACTTCCAGGCGCTCCAGCAGCCCAACTTTCTGCAAAATCAAACGCAGCGCCAAAGCTCAGAAGGAAACGCTTCCCAAGCTTCGGGCTCTCTGCCGCGAGCATTACTCAGTTCGTCGAACGCCGCAGCTGATAGCAGTGCTAACGCTGGATCGAATAACAACAGCAACAAGCATAGCAGCAGCAACGGCGGAAGAAACAGCACAAGCAACAATACCAACAACAACCACAACACCAACAACGCTGGCGTCATGGGTGGCCTTCCTCAGAGCCTCGCTCAGCAGTTTCAGACAAACGGAACTCAGTTTCCGTTTCTCATGCCGCGGTCCACGCAGCAGCAAGCGACCACGAATGTCACCTCCAACAGCAACAACAACTCCAGCCATGGTACTTCGAGCGGATCCAGTGGAAACTCTTCCTCCTCTAACAGCAACAGCCACGGCTCCTCGAACGGAGGGAACTCCAGCAACATGTTTGGGAACAGCAGCAGCAGCAACAACAACAACAACAACAACAGTTCTCATAGCAAGTCCCTCTCTGGTAACGGGCCTGCACTGGGATCTGGTTCGTCGCGTCCGCAGGGTGTCTCCTCATCGTCGAATTCACCGAGCATGACCCCGAACAAATCCAGTGCATTGCCTCAGCAGCAGCCCCAACAATTCCAGCAATATATGATGCAGCAGCAGCAGCCACAACAGCAGTCACAGCAGCAGCAGCAGCAGCAGCAACAACCCCCGTCACAACAGCAGCAACCCCAGCAGCAACAGCAAATGCCTCAACAGCAGTTCATGATGATGCAGCCGCAAATGATGATGCAACAGCCCCAGCAGCAGAACCAACAACAGCAACCGCAAATGCAAATGCAGCAGCAACAGCAGCAGCAGCAGAACCAACAACAGCAACCGCAAATGCTGCAGCCACAAATCATTAACGGACAGATGTTCTTTCCCCAGCAAATGCAACAGCCGCAGCAAATGCAGCAACCACAACAAATGCAGCAACACCAACAGCAAATGCAACAGCCGCAACAGCAAATGTTCCAAGTCCAGCAAATGCCCCAAGGCATGCAGCAAATCTCCTGGAATGGCCAGCCCATGATGGCCCCCGGACAACAAGGCGGGCCGCAGCAAATTGCATTTACGCAAAACGGCATGCAGATCCTCATGCCGCAGCAACAGCCACTTCAAATGCAAACAGTGCTGGTGAACGGCAAATGGGAACAGCGCTACCTCGTCCCCCATCCTCAGGGTGGACGCGGAGCCAGCTTCCTCCCTGCCGGAGCCTACTTTGCCAATGGCAATGGTGGCCAGCAGCACCTGATGCACCCCCAAATGCAGCAACAAATGCTATCCATGCCTCAGCAACAGCACCAGCACCAGCAGCCGCGAATGATGGTCAATGGCCAGTGGCAAACGGGCGCACAAACGTCCAATGGCCAGTCATCGAGCAACGCCAAACCGTCTCAAAATGGGTCCTCGCGGTCAGGCAATAATGCTTCGGGTCTTGGCTCGAGCGGCGCTCACAAGTCGCGGTCGAAGCCTTCGCCCGCAAAGTCCTCGTCGTCGTCCTCCAAGCACCGCAAGTCCTCGAGCAGCCAGGGCAGCAGCGGCCACAACAAGGGAGAGGCCGCCGGGTCAGGAAGTCGGTCATCTACCGGTGGCCACTCGAGGCACAAGTCTCACAAAACCACGGGCGTGCGTTGGAGCAACAGCGAGCAACGCTGGCAGGCTCGCGTGTACGTTGATGGCAAATCGCGCAAACTCGGCTCCTTTCTGCATCGCGAACAAGCAGCAGAGGCCGTCAAGAACCACATGAACTCCGTTTACATGACGAAAATGGACAAGGTCGTATCGGAGCGCATGAATCTCGCCACGGAGCGCCAAAAGGACAAGGAGGCAGAGGCCAAGGTGCGCGCCGAGATGGCCGCTCTGGAAGCCGCCGCCGCCGCCGAGGGCCGTAGCATTGCGGACGATCCCGATGATGAGGAGGATAATCAGCAGCAGCAGCAGCAGCAGCAGCAGCAGCAGCAGCAGCCGCATCGCTCGTCGTCCAAATCTTCCAAGCCGTCAAAGCCAGACTCCAAGTCCAAGGACGCGACTGCGGCTTTCGACGCACCCTCGACCAAGGCCACGCCTCCCGGTCATGTCGCCAACGCTACTTCATCATCGTCCTCCTCCTCCAAACCACGGCCGCACAAGGACCATAAAACGAAGCCGAGCGGAACCTGTGCTGGCGGCGCTGCTGCCGCTTTCGGGGCAGCCTCTTCGGCATCCTCACCGGCAAAGGACATCTCGCGACCCAAGTCGACACCGTTGTCCTCCAAACCAGGGAACGAAGACGCAGGAAAGACGATGAAGTCCAAGTCTTCCAAGCTCGAGCGCTCCAACTCCAACGGCACCACCATTACGGACGCGCCCAAACACGCTTCCGGTCTCGACACTGCTGCCAAGCCGGCGGCGTCCAAGCCGACCTCGTTTCCTTCCTCGAACAAGAATCACAGCGCAAAGGTGGACGACTCTGGACGCGCCTCGCCGACGGACAAACCAGCCGCAGGCCACAGCTCCGCCACGCACACCACCGGTTCTTCCGAACAGGCAAATGTCAAGGTGCAGTCTCTTAACGACACGCCCGTTGACCAGGTCCCACTAAAAAAGCGCCCACGACTTGCTCCTGATGACCTCAACTCCAGTGCCAAGAAGAAGAAGTCATCACATTCCCCGGAAGACTCTTCCGGCAAGCGAAACAGCAAATCCGACTCGGAGGGCAAGGGAGATGGCTGTGCAGAGTCCATTGCTGACTCGGCATCCCACATGGCCGCTGTGCAGGCCGGTGAAAAGCAGCTCGTTGATCGAGCGTCCACGCAGAGCCAAGCAAACAAGTCCAAATCATCAAACGACCACGCCAACGCTTTTGCCAGCGTTCGCAAGGTCAACACGGCCGAGCGCGACGAGACGGATGAGGCTTCCCCATGAAAACCTTCGACGGACAGACTCCTTCCTGCCAGTGACTGACTGATTCACTTACGTTTTTGATCGAGAGAAAGAGAGAGAGAAAGAACTACATCACCGCTATACCAATACAAATATTCACATTCCACTCTGCTCTGCAATGACTTTTTGGTTGTCCTCTTCTTTTTTTTTCGTGCGAGCCCATGGCCGCCTGGCTGGCTGCGTCGACCCCTTCGGCCCACTTACGACTAGTAGGCCCAGCAGGCTTACTACCTGATCAGTCAGAGAAGAGCGGACTCCGAAAAGAGGTCCAGAACCGGTCGAAGATCGTGCGTGCTTGCGCGAGACAGCAAGCGAGACAGCAAGCGAGACAGCAAGCGAGGAAGCGAGCCGTCGCGACTCGAGTGAGCGCTCGCTCGCTGCGGCCGTCCTTTGCGCAAGGATCCACCAGGCAAGCGGGACAGCGAGCCATTGGCGAGACAGCCTGACACTAGGCCTGCGCGCAAGTTAGCCTGGTCCTGCGCGCGCGATGGCGTCTTCCGCCCGACGCAGCCTCGTGCTGCTGTGCAGGCACGGGGAGACCGCCGCCAACGCGGAGGGCCGCGTGCAGGGCGCTGGCCTGGACCCCCCGCTCAACGAAAAGGGACGCGAGCAAGCTCGCGCGCTCGGAGGCCTCTTGGCAGACCTTGAGGTCCACGGCGCCTTCGCGAGCGAGCTCCAGCGCGCAAGAGAGACCGCCGAGGCAATCCTCGAGGCTAGAGACAGCTCCTGCGCAGCCAAGAAAAAGGGTCTCTCCGTTGTGCCCGAACTTAAAGAAATGAATTATGGACAGCTCGAAGGCCAGCTTCTCAAGGACATTCGCACGGATATTCAGAGCGTCTCCGAGGCATGGGCCCGCGGAGATCGCGACGCCGCTTGTCCCGGAGGAGGCGAGTCCCCGCGTCTCGTCTTTGATCGCGCTCACGCCGCTATTCAGAGCATTTGCGCCGCCCACGCGCCCGGGAGCAAGCTTCTCTTCGTCACGCACTCGCGTCTCAATAAAGTCCTTCTGAGCGAGCTTCACGCCGACAAACCTGGTATGCATAAGGTTCCGCAGCACAACTGCTGCGTCAATGTCCTCTCGTTTGACCACGACAGCGCTACGGTCGAGGTCCATGCCATCAACCTTACCACGGCTGACGAGCTCCGCGCCGCTCTCTGAGTCAGAGCGCCAACCAGCTCGCTCTCTGCCCATAATTTATCGATAACAATAAGAAGAAGATCGTCGCCACTGGTTCTTAACATTGCTCTTGTGATCCCTCTTGTCGCTTGCAGTCGAGCGCTTGCCCGGCAAGACTTCGATCATCGTTTTCAAAGCTTGATCCGCGCCGCTCTCTGAGTCAGAGCGCCAACCAGCTCGCTCTCTGCCCATAATTTATCGATAACAATAAGAAGAAGATCGTCGCCACTGGTTCTTAACATTGCTCTTGTGATCCCTCTTGTCGCTTGCAGTCGAGCGCTTGCCCGGCAAGACTGCGATCATCGTATCTACATTTGCTCTGCATTTGCGCTTCCGATTCTGATTCATCGTCCCAGGCCAATGCAAAGGCTTTGGGCCTCCTACGCTGCTATCCATGCGCCACGTAGGAATACCTCCTCTTCGTCGGCGGCTCCAACTGACCGCCTTCCTCCTGCCTGCAGCAGCCAGCTGCAGCTGGCAGGCTGACGCCTCGTTCTGCGACACTCGAGGGCTGTCCTCCCTCCCTACGTACTTGCTTATTATACCTCTTGGAGGAAAGGAGCGCGCGCTTGCTCTTGACCGTGCGTTGCGCACACCCGGTGTGCGCGGGCAGGCGCGGTGGGCCCAGTGGGCTATCGGCGGCGCGCACAGTGGGCTATCGGCGGCGCGCAAGTGGAGTATCGCGCGGGCGGCGCGTGCCGCGGCGCGGCTCGTGGGTCGAAGAGCTGCCCTCGCCCGAACGACCGCGCAGGAGAGGCGGCCCCGACCGCGCCCGCGGCGCCGCGAGGCCGGGCGCTCGGCAGCCCGGACGCGCCGCGAGGCGAGGAGCTCGGGGCCGAGAGAGAGGGGCCATCAGAGCTTCGGAGAGCGGCGCCCGCGTCAAGAAGCCCGCAAAGAAAACAGAAAAAACAGCCAGAAAAACAGCCAGAAAAACACTCAACCTGAAGGCACGCAACTGCAAGGACAAGGAGAGCGCAGACGAGGAGAAAGAAAGCAGAGGCACGGAGAGGGAGGCGAGGAGAGAAAGGAAAGCAGACGGGCAAGACGCAGACGCCGCGGCAGGACTCGAGCGCGCGCGGGCGGGCGGCGGCTGCAGCGGCGGCGGCGCGCGGAGGCGGCGGCGCGGAGGCGGCGGCGGGCAGGCCGCGAGAGGCGGGAGGCAGCGCGCGCGCGCCGCGCAGCGGAGGCCGCGGGCGAGGGAGGCGGGCGCGCGACCGGCATCGGCCCCAACCCGAGCACGCAAGACACAAGACACACGCGCAGCAGACTCCCGAGGCGCCGGCAGCGCTCGCTCGCTCCGCTGAGCGCGCGCTCGGCGAGGCGAGGCAAGGCGAGGCGAGGCAGGCGAGGCAAGGCGAGGCAAGGCAGCGTGACGCAGCGCGTGGCGAAGCCAAGGGTCGAGCGAGCAACATACATACATATATACATATACTACCGCCCGGGACCAGGCTCGAGCAAACGAGCCTCGCGGCGCGCGCACCCAGGGCGAAAGGCCGAGCCGGCCGGACGGCTGGCGAGTAAAGAAGTCAAGCAGGAAAGATGAACATGAGCGTGGGCAGAGCGCTGCCCGGCATGCAGAATGTCGGCAGAAATGCGAGCAGCAACATCAAGGTCTCGTCTTCGCTCATGCGGCTGCTCGAGGAGGCCGCCGGGGACCTGGGGTGCGTCAAGGTGGAGATCGATGGCGAAAAGCTCACGGGCAAGAAGCTCTTTCGCTCTAGCGCCGATCTTGAGTGGACCGAAAAGCTTAATCAGCTGTCGCGCAAGGTTGACGACGAGAACCCTTGCGTCTTCGTGCTCTTCCGCGATAATGACGATTGCCTTCTCATCAAGTACATCCCCGAAGGAGCCAAGACCCGCACCAAAATGCTCTACGCGAGCTCCATCTCGGGCGTTAAGGATACGCTTTCTGATCTGGGCGCATCCATTGAGGAGTACAACGTCTCTTCTTCCTCGGAGCTCTCCTATGAGGAGTACTCTAAAATGAAGGCCATCGAGGCCCCACTCACCGAAGCAGAGATTGCGCGCAAGGAGCAGGACGAGGCCGAAACCGCCGGCGCCTACTCGTTGCTCGCCCGCATTTCCGTGCGTAATCCCGTCGCTCTTCCTGGCCTTTCAAAGGACGGTCACGTTCCTGCCTTCATGTCAAAGTCAATGGAAGAGCTGGACGTCGAGGGCGATGACGAAAGCGACAAAGACGAGGAGAGCGACGAGGTCGAGAATGAGTCTTCCTCGCGCCGCTCACGCAGCTCCCGCGCCTCCTCTCGATCCTCTCGATCCTCGCGCAAGTCCTCGCGCAAGTCCTCGCGCAAATCCGTCAAGGAGGCTGCCATTGAGGAAGAGGAAGAGGAAGAGGAAGAGGTGCAAGAGGAAGAGGTGCAAGAGGAAGAGGTGCAAGAGGAAAGCAGCGACGACGAGGAGGATGACCCGGAGCAATTCCCGTACACTTTGGAGGAGATTAAGAAGATGAAGTCTCTCGGTGAGTTCGACGACAATATGAATCCGTCCTCGCTCGAACTCTACATTACGTCCAAGTCTTTCAAGGCTGCCTTTGGCATGCGCAAGTCCGAGTTTGCTGAGCTTCCTTCTTGGAAACGTATTCGGCTCAAGAAGCAGTTTGGCATCTTCTAAAAACTGGAAGCAAAGCCTTTTTGCTAGCTGATCAGATGCACCACACCTCGTGGTGTCTGGTCCGCTAAAGAGTTTACCTCGCTCAAGGTAAAGTAACTTGTTGTTTTCATCTATCCCTTACTTTTCTCTTCTACAATCTGAATGCTCGAGAAGAAAATGGAAAGCAAAATCCTTTTGCTTTTGCAAGCTGATGACCAATCGCTCCTCGCGCCTTAAAATGTCTGGCTCGTTTACGGTTTTTTGTTTTGCTCTTTTTCTTAATAAAATTTTAAAAAAGAAGTTTTCTCATACTTCTCTGCAGCCCCAGGCTGATCGATTTCATTGCAGAGTCTCATTCACGAAAGTGCGTGCTTGCACGTTGTGTGCAGGCAAGCGCAACTTGAACTTGAAAAAAATACTCTTCTACTCTCTTTCGTCCCTCAACTTCGCTCATCTCCCTCCATACGAGCACTCTCTTCGAATCATCTTCTCCGTGCCACCGCAACGAAGACACTCAGTCCTCGCAGGCCTCCATAAAGTTTTCGCGCCAAAACCAAGCTGCAGCTGCCACGCCGAATGACGTGGGTGCTGAATAAAATGCTCTCGCGATGGCAAAGAAGAAGAGAAGGCAGCCACAGAAGCGTAGTACCTACCGTGCGCGCTTCGCCGCGTCCAGGCGAAGCAAAGCAAACAAACGCAGATCCCGCGCGAGACGCGGCGCCCGTGCCGGCCGTCCACCCGTGCAGAGCGCAGCTCGCGGGAGACGCGGCGCCGCCCGGCGGGTCGCGCGTCGCGAGTCGCGCGGGAGGCGCGGCGCGCACGTGCGCGGCCGGATCCATCCCCCCGTCCCGAGCGCGTGCACCTCGCTCGCGCGCGCGCTCTCGTGGAGCGGAGTGGAGCGGAGAGGAGCGCGCGCGTGCGCGCAGGATGGGCGGGCAGGAGGCGGGGTTTGAGGACGAGGACGCAGAGCTGGACGCGGCCGAGGCCGCCCGCGAGGAGCGCGAGATGGCCGGCATGTCGCAGGCCGAGCGCGAGGACTACCTCGCGGCCAAGGCCGAGCGCGCGGCCGAAAAGAACACCATGCTGCGGTCGCAGCTCGGCGTCTACAGCAAGAAACCCGCGCTTAACAACCGCGGGAAGGGCCGCAAGGCCAAGAAGAAAAGCAGCAGCCAGCGGCAGCAGCAGCAGCAGCTCCCGGGTCTTCACGAGAACAGCGAGGTGTCCGACAGCGACGACGGCGACGACGAAAACGACGATCACTACTCTGACAGCGAGCACCTCGATGAAGACGACGTGGACGACGCAGAGGCACTCGGCGCGCACGCCAAAGGGACCGCGCGTCGCGGAGGCGGCAAGAGCAGGCGAAAGGCCCAGCGCCAGAAGGAGCTCAACATGGAACGCGAGACGCGCCGAGCCCTGAAGAACAACAAAAAGTCCAGGAACCAGCACGGCGTCGTTGACGTCGAGGCTGAAGAACGAAGACAATCCCGTCTTCTTAAGCTTCGGGCTCTCCAACGCGAACTTGACGATTCTGACGACGAAAGCGTCTCGCAGTCTGGCTCGCTCCTCGAACGTCTTCGAGGGACACATGGCTTTCGCTCTTCCAAGCGCCGCCCACGCAACAGCGAGGACATTGACGACACGCCTCTGCCCATTGCGCTCTGGATCTTCCTCATTTTCACCATTGTCGCAATCGATCGTTCGGTCAAATTCCTCGCCGCTCATGCTGACCCCGTCGTCGTCTCCAAGGTTCTCGGTGCCGTCCTCATCACAGGAAGCTTTGGCGTCAAAGTGCCCCAGATCGCCAGTATCATGGACGCAAAGACCGTCAAGGGTCTCTCCTCTGTCAAATCTTACACGGCCATCCAGGCACTCGTGCTCACTGTTGCCTACTCACTCGCCAACAAACATCCCTTTACCTCCTGGGGCGACAGTCTTTCCGTCCTTATTCAGGAGCTCATCATTGTCGGCCTCATGTGGACGTACGGCGAAACCTCGCTCATTACCCAGGTAGCCCTTTCTCTCGGCTTTCTTGGCTTTGTGGGAACTGTTGCCAGTTTTACACTCAACACTCGTCCAGAAAAGCTCTGGGCTCTTCCCCTGCTCTCCTCGGTCATCAGCCTTTCGGGAACAATTCCGCAAATCATCGAGAACTTTAACAATCAGCACACGGGCGCACTCTCTTTCGTCACGCAACTCATGGTCTTTCTCGGGGTTGTCGCGCGCGTTTTTACCACCCTCACCGAGGTCAATGACCCGGTCGTTCTGGGTGCCTTTGTTCTCTCTTCTGTTGTTAATGGCGTTCTCTTGGCGCAAATCTTTCTCTATTGGGGCAATACGAAGCGAGTTCTCGCTAAAGAAGCCGCCAAACGTCGAAAGTCCAAGTCTTCGTGATGGAAAAAACAAAAACAAAAACAAAAAAGTCGTGCAGATGTTCTGTTTTGTCACCTGTCGTCGGACAAGCGGCGCGAGCCGCGCATTGTGAAGATTAACGCTTTCCTCCTATCTTTTTCCTTTCTCGTTATTCCCTGCTCTCCCGTTCTGCCCTGACGAGGTCCACCCTGTGGACTGTTCGCAGCATTTGTTAATGAACAACAAGCATCAATTCAAATTTCGTTATGCGGACAGACAGAACTCCAGCCTACGTCGCAGAGGAAGTGCCGTCGTTACCGAAAATCTCGAACACGTACGAACACTAGGTTAGGTGCTTGAGATGGCAGGCATAGATAGGCCTGCCTACATGGAAGTTGATCTGAAAAAAAAATGGTTGTTGATAAGAGCACCCGGAACTGGAAGCCCGCAGTACACATTCTAGTCTTCGGTGGTGGTCGTCGTCCATGGCACCTTCCAGCCGCAGTCGCCACGGTCTCCAGAACTGCCATTTCCATTGCTTGAAGCAAATCCTTGAAAGCACTCACACGTCCCGGTCTCATGATTGCACACGCCCCGCGCAGAGCAGACAACATTTTCCTTGGTGCCACGTACACTCTGCACGCTATCAATGCTTGCGCCATTGGTTGCAATCGCAATCTCTGGGCTCGTGCCATGCGCGAGATCTGCATCGAAAGAGCTGATGAAAGCAGTCAGGTCAGGCACATCGCCAAGTTCTTGAGTGAAGACAATCGATGCCACATTGCTCGCGTCGTCAGTGCAGAATGAGGTGCCCGACGAAAAAGTGACCTCAACATCTGTGATGGAGTCAATGGCGCTGAGTGCTGCGCGAAGCGCTGCCTCATCCGCATTGTATGGGATTAGCTCAGTCTGGTGCTGCCGAAAGTAGAGGCGGAAGTTGCCGCCATTGGCTTGGCACCGAAGCACCTGGGTCTCGAAATCTTGGCCCAAAGTCTCGGGATCATCTCCCGTGGGGCAGCTCATCAACGAGCAGTCGTGGCCCTCGTAGCCTTCATCGCAGAGGCAGCCCTTAATCATGTCATAGTCCCACCGGTACGGATCGTTGGGTGTCTGTCCATATGTTGTGGCCGCCAAATCGCCATTGTCGGTCGCCTTGTTGGCAAGTTGAGACATGAACAAACACTGGCCGTTCCCTGAGCACTCTGTCGGAGACCCTGGACACTGCATTTGATCGCATGCCGCGCCAGTAAAGCCCGTGTGACAAACGCATACGCCGGTGACACGGTCGCAAATGCCCATGTTGCTGCACTCTTGCAACTGATGCGCACGGTTCGCTGACACCGGGTGGTCGAACCAGCTCTTGCCCTTGGCGCACGTGCGGACTGAGCAATCTCCCGAGTCCCATCCCAAAGAGCATGTGCAGCGAAACTCGGGCGACTGCGAGCAAGTGCCGTGACCACTGCAGGCAATCAGACCGGGGCACGCCTGGACTTCGGCGGACTCATAGCCACAATCACCGCGGTCTCCCTCGTTGCCGCGACCATCACTGGTCACAAAGTTGGTGTAGCACGTGCAGATTCCGGTGCTTAGGTCGCATGCACCTCGTCGAGAACAGTATCCATCTTCTTTCGTGCCTGTCCTTGATGCCGCGCTATCTATCAAGAGACCGTCGTGAGCAAACGAAAGACCGGTTCCTCCGCACATGTCATATTGGCTTGCGGTCGCATCCAAGCAGTCTTCGATTGTGGTCGATTGCGAGATTAAATTGGGAACGTCGCCAAAACGCTCGTTGAAGGTGACTGTCACAATTTGGTTCGTGCTGCTGTCGTGGCAAATCTGTGAACCCGTAACGGAAAAGGTCACGGTGACGTCTCCCACGCCAGGAACGGCTTCGAGGATGGTTTCAAAGTCGGCAAGCACCGTGGTAACCGGGATCGGCTCGCTCGTGAAGCCGCTAAACGTGAGCGTGAAAAATCCAGAAGTGCCCTTGCAACGAAACACCTGCACCTCGTCGAGCTGACCCGTCGTCATTGGATCATCACCACGAGGGCATTCGCGCAGCGAGCAGTCATAGCCCGTGAAGCCCTGGTCGCACATGCAGCCATATACCTTTTCCGAATCCCATACCGAATCGTATGGGTAAACAGTTCCCGTGCCTGGATCTTTGTACAAGGCGTTGTAGCGGATATCCACGCAGCGGCCTCGGCCCCAGCAGTCGTTCGGGCATGTACTCATTTGGCACGCACGACCGTGGAAACCAACGTCGCACACGCATTGGCCCGTTTCGCGATCGCAAGAACCTCGATTCGAGCACTCGGCAATGTTGTGCGCCTCATCCTCTCCAGTCGCCACATCATTCCACGCAACGTCAAAGGGGCACTGGCGCAGCGAGCAATCGCCTCCGATCCAGCCATCAAAGCATGTGCATTCCGTCAGATGACAAAGGCCATGACCAGAGCACCCGTTCGGGCATGGCCCTGTGTCCTGTGCACTTGCTACGTGAGACAATTCGGTCAGCGTGGCAAGAGCAACAAGCACAATGGCCACGCCGGGCGCCGCGGCGCGCCGCGACACCATTTCCTGAACAGCCAGGCAGTCCTTGGTCCGCTGATTTCTTTTCCGTAGCCGCAAAAACCTCGCCTTGCCCGAGTCGTGCTCACCGCTGGCCAAGATGAACGGTGAACTAGGTTTGTTTTTCTTGTCTGCCTTCCGTCTGACCTTTGGACTCTCCGTCTGGCCGAGGCTACCGGCCTAACTACGAGAAACACTCTGCGGAGTCAGTTGGCCTGAAAAGAAGAAGCTCTTTCAATCTATTTGTCAGCTTGTCTATTTGTCCACTTGTCTCCTCGCGAGACTGGCCTTGTCGCTAGCTTGTTCCCCGAACCTGAGAGCTCCAAGACAAGCACTGAAAACCTAGAAGGGAAAAAGCCAGCAAACTTTGCCTGACCGCAACATCCACGCCTCCGTAAACGTCTCTCTGGCCTGCGTCCGGAGCAAAGCTAGCCCGTCGCCGCTCTCGGGTCTCTCTCCCAGCTTGTCTCGCAAACGTGCTGCTCTCGAGCGGCGGCCTCCTATCCGTTGTAAATAGGCCTCTTCTTTGGGCCCTTTTGAGCGCAGATAGACCTCTTTGTCCAAATAGGCCTCTTCGACGTCGCAGCCAGCCAACCCGGAGCGAGGACTCTGGTCTTTGCGGGCAGTCCCAACCAAGGCGACGCAGACAAAGCCGGAGACGCTCGCGGCACCGCGCGGCCGCGAACTCGTGGGGGCTGCAGAGGATCGAGGCGGCGGCTTGCGCAGAGACGGCTCTCGAGTCTCTTTGTGACGCAAGGGAGCAGACGATTCCGTGAGATCGCTGGCTCGTCAGGAGAGCCCTCCAGCGTAGGAGCTCAGAACCAGTGCAGACCAGACCAGTCCAGTCCAGACTACCAAAGCAGCGAGTGGTCGAAAACAGTTCCGCTACTCTTGCTGGTTGTGTCGCTGCTGGTGCTGGTGGTCTTGCTAGTAGTGCTTCGTGTGGCGCACGCTTCGCTCATCTTTTCTTTTCCCGTTGTACAGCTTACTCCCGCACGTCAAAGACTCGAGCAGGATAAATGAAGTTCAACTACAGGTTCAAGGACCTGCTCGGTGTGAGCTACTCAAACGGAAATGTCATCTTTGATGATGAGACCGGAAATATGCTTCTCTCCGGGGTGGGAAACCGAGTCCGCCTCTTTGATCTTGTCAACAACGCTGCCGAAACGCTGCCCTTTGAGCTGCGACGGAACGTGCGATGCATGTGCCTCTCGCATGATAATCGTCTCCTCGTCGTTGTGGACACCGAAGGCCGTGGTCTTCTCGTAAATTTTGCATCCCGCAAGGTTCTGCACCGATTTAACATGAAGGGCAAGGTCCGCGTCATGGCGTTTAGTCCCGACAACAAGCACCTGGCCGTCGCGGTGGGCCGCCATGTTCAGGTTTGGGCTGCCCCAGGGGGCGTACAAAAGGAATTCTCGCCGCTCGTGCTGCACCGCACCTACACGGGCCATCATGATGCAGTCATTAGTCTCTCGTGGTCGCCTTCCGGTCGCTATCTCGTGACCGGATCCAAGGATATGAGCGCGCGAGTGTACTCGCTCGTCACCGAAAAGGATTTTGTCGTTGTGACGCTCACGGGCCATAAGGAACGCGTCGTGGGTTGCTTCTTTGCCGAAGACGAACTCATCTATACGCTCTCCAAGGATGGCGCTCTCATCGTTTGGCGCTGGGAATGGGCCCCACTTGCCGAATCAAACGGCAGCGACGACGAAGCCACGAGTGACGCCGATGAAGAAGAGGACCAGGTTGCAAATGGCGGCGGGAAACTCGCAAAGGACGACGCAGAGGAACGTGATCCTCCATTGAGCATCAAGCTTGGGGAATGGCAGCGCGAAGCGCGTCACTTTATCCAACGCGACCACGCCCGAGTACATTGCGCCGTGTTGCAACGCAGCAAGGGGCTCCTCGTGGTAGGCTTCGACAATGGCGTCTTTTCTCTGTTTGAGATGCCAGATGCTACACATCTTCAGTCGCTCAGTGTGTCGCAACATGAGCTCCGCAGCGCCGCCATTAACAGTACCGGTGAATGGCTTGCCCTTGCCTCGGCGCAGCTCGGCCGAGTTCTTGTTTGGGAGTGGCAGTCTGAGACCTACGTGCTCAAGCAACAGGGCCACTTTTACGACCTCAATGTGGCTGCCTACTCCCCCGACGGCCAGCTCGTAGCCACAGGCGGCGACGACGCCAAAGTCAAGCTTTGGAGCACGACCTCTGGTTTTTGCTTTGTCACCTTTAGCGAGCACGAGGCGCCCGTGACCGCGCTTAGTTTCGTTGGCGATGCCGGCAACGCTGTTGTCAGCGCAAGTCTTGATGGCTCGGTGCGTGCGTTTGATCTTGTTCGATACCGCAACTTTCGCACTATGGTCACGCCCACGCCCACGCAGCTCACGTGCTTGGCCGTCGACGGTCAGGGTGAGATTGTTTGCGCCGGAGCAATGGACCCCCCGGACATTTACGTGTGGTCACTCCAAACGGGGCGATTGCTTGATGTCCTTTCAGGCCATGAAGGCCCCGTGTCGGCGTTGGCGTTTTCACCCTCCAAGCCTCTTATCGCCTCCACCTCATGGGATCGTACTTTGCGCTTCTGGGAGCCCTATAGCGGGACCGCGCCCACGGAAACGAAAGAGGTGGGATCCAATGGACTCTGTGTCGCTTTTCGTCCCGATGGCAAGGAAGTGTGCGTTGGCGCTCTCAGCGGCCAGCTGCTCTTTTGGGATGTCGAGTCCGGGTATCAAAAGACAAGCATCGCGGGTGCCAAGGACATTTCTGGTGGCCGTCGCGCGCACGATCGAACAACGTCCAAAAACGCAACGCACAACAAACACTTTAGCAGCGTATGCTACACGGCGGACGGCTCGTGCATTATTGCAGGAGGACGCAGCAAATTCGTTTGCATTTACCAAGTCGAACAGCGTGTGCTTTTGAAAAAGTACCAGCTCTCTCACAATCGCTCACTCGACGGTATCTTGGACAAGCTCGACTCGCGCAAGCTCACCGAGGCCGGTAACTCGGATACCCTCGACTTGAGCGACGCCTCCGATTCTGAGGGCGAGGACATGGCTGCCCGCGCCAAGGCTCTGCCGGGCGCTTCGCGAGGCGATCTTGGTAAGCGCATCACTAAACCGGAGATCCGCTGCAAGTGCGTTCAGTTCTCGCCGAACGGCCAGGAATGGGCCGCCGCTACCACAGAGGGTCTCATGATTTACGCTCTCGACAATGCCATGCTCTTTGATCCCTTCCAACTCGAAGAGGACGTCACCCCGGACCGTGTGCGCGAAGTCGCCCTCAAGGGTGACCATGGCCGGGCCTTTACCATGGCCCTTCACCTTGGCGAAGACGATTTGATTACCGAACTTTACCGAGCTATTCCCACAGAGTCACTTGATCTCGTTGCCCGTGGTCTCCCAGTTGTTTACGTCTCGCGTGTCCTCGCGCTGATCGCTCATGAAATTTCCTCCACGCCCAACCTGCAGCACCACTTGGCCTGGGCGCGCGCTCTGCTCACTGTGCACCAAGATCGTCTGCGCGACCAGTCGAAGCTCTTCATGTCCTCATTTCGAGCTTTGCAAAAGGCAATCACGTCGCAAAATAAGGACCTGGCGAAACTCTGCGACGAGAACATGTACACTCTGAGCTTCCTGAGCTCTGCAAAGCGTCAGCACTCCTCTGCCGCGCTCTTTAGTCTCGTGCCGGCACAGGAAGACGACGCAGACGCGAAGAAGCGGCCCAAGCATGGATAATCTACCACTCCATTGTTGCAGCGTACCTGGTAAGATATTTTGCATCGAAGAGCTCGCACAGTCAGAGACTGTCATTTATCTGTTTTACTCGGAAGAGCAGATTGCCTGTCGGACGTCATTTCCAACCCCAAAGATTTCTTCTACTTTTTATGTCTGCAGGTTGGCCTTTCGCTGGTGTATAAAGACCGTTGCGTCACCCCAGCTCATAAGATGGCGCTCATATTCGAGAACTTGCCAGTTCTCGCTTGGTATCCTTCGGGTAAAGCTGATGAAGAATGACCCTGGTTTCATCTTGTCAGCCGGCTCGACGAGTCGACTCATCATCTCGTCGTCGAAGCAAGTCGAGTTGACGAATGCGAGGGTGGCGTCCGACCAATCCACGTTGAAGATATCCCCACGGATAAATTCAATTTGTGTTTTGGACATTTTCTCGGTGATGCCCCCAATCTTGTGCTTGCGTTCGTGCCAAATGGCTTCCATGTCTCGCGAGAGTTCATGCAAGCCAGTGAGGATCTCGATGCCAATCACGCGATCAAACTCGTGCATAAGCATCGCCGCAAAGACGGGTTTTCCAGATCCACTGCCCACGTCCACAAAGATCCCGCCAGGCTCGCTCAGACCTCCGTATTTGTGTCGGATCTTCTCCAGCGCAAGCGCAAAGGTTCGGAACTGTATCTCCCCGTACACAAGGCTCTGTTCCTCAAGTGCGTCGTCCTGACGCTCCTTTTTGCTGACAGCTTTACCAATTGCTGCAGGATAGTGTCCGCAAATCTTTTTGAAGATTTTCGCAGCGGAATTGAGACGGCCGTTGCTGATTTCCAGCTCGTTAAGCTTCTTATTGACCGCTAGCTGTATCGTTTCGACATAGTGAAGTTCTGTCAGCCCAAAAAGCAGACTCTATTTTTTTCCTCTTCGGCCAGTAGCGATGCACATCTTCCGCTCTCTCGGCTTCGTCCGATTTCTAAGTTCCCCTTCGATAAGAAAACCATGATTCTAGCACTGTGCGGATCATACGTACCTCGACTTTGGTCTCTTGCAAATCTTCCGCGCGTGCGATGGCGCGCTCACGCATATGAAGCTCCTTCATCTTGGGCGCCGTGTCGTCCTCGACACCCTCGGCACCGCCGGTCTTCGACTCTTCTTCGTCGCCGGCCATTCTTTCTTGTTGTTGTTGTTCTTCTTCTTCTTCTTCTGTGCTAGCTCAAACTCCAGAGGACCTCAAAGAACCTGAGGCTGGAGATATGACGGTCTGTCCACGACGACTCAATTGCTCGTTCCTCCGCCGCGGCTTTCGGGCTCGCTCGTCCCCGCGGGCTTGCGAATCCCGCGCGATTCCGCTCCTAGCCGTTGAAGAGAATGGGACATATGACATGTGTCTCTCAAGTGACCGTTGAGCACCAGTTTGGACTTGGACTTACATGTTAGAGGCTCTGATGACTCGGCCTAGCAGTACTTTCTACTCACGGCTCGCACAGGAACAAGGTCGCATTGTCGTGGCTCCGAAGCGCGAGCCCGGGTCCTCAGAAATTAACTGACGTGTCTTAGAGGGCCCGCCCGCGGACGGCCGTCCGTGGGACCTTCGCGATCAGCAGGCAGGCAGGCAGGCAGGCAGGTCGGCCGAGGCGCCACCAGACGAAACAGACAAAGTGCGAGACGGAGCCCAGACTTGACCGGAGGCGCGAAGGCTGCTTCGGAGGTGGCAAGACGCCAGAGAACTCCTTTCGCGCAAATACAATACGAACAGGCAAGCACACAGACGTCAAGCAAAGCCTTGAGCTTGTTCGAGGTGGAAAACGAGGAAAACGAGACAGTCGAGTGACAGCACGCGAAAAAGCTCAAGAAAGACAAAGAAAGGAAGAAGTAGCGGGGCGCTGTTGCCAACGTTGCGTCGAGCACGAACCTTTTCAAGAACCTAGGTCTTACGAGAGAAAGAGGCCGTACAATGGGTGTCGTGACATCACGGCAAAGTCCAACCATACCTGGTGGAGATGATTTTCTGCTCAAAGGAGGGCATCTACGGCAAGCTGCCTTTCCATTTGCCTCGTGGCCTATGCAGGATGTCAAGATGCTATTGAGCACTTTGAAAAAGGTGGGGACCTTTGTCATGGTGCAGAGCCAATTCAATGCATGGATCTCTTCCGCGGTCCCTGCCATCACCAATGAAGAGGCTCAGGAACTTTTTCGCCTCATGGATACCGGAAACAACGGTCGCGTCAACTGTCTCGAGTTTCTTGCCGGAATCATGATGCTTAGCTGCGAAGACTTTGCAGCCAAGACACAATTCTGCTTTGAGCTCTACGATCTGAACCTGAATGGCGCACTTTGCTATGAGGAACTTGTACTCATGGTGCGCTCCACTGTTCTTGGCACACTTCGACTCATTCAACTCAGTGAAATTCGCTCACTCGAACTGCTTGCTGACGACAAACCCTTTGAAGACATTGCCGGTCTCGCGCTTCGAGTGTACGATCACAGCATGAACCGAAGCCTCTCCTACGAAGAATTCGTCTCCTGGGCACGCGGAAACCGGGAAATCATGCGATTTGTCGATGAATTCGCCATATTTGCTCAGGCTGCTGCAAAGGAGCCACTTTACCATCACTCAGGTCCGGGGCCACACGAAGGCGACGAGGCACTCCCGGGATCGTTTCCCGAGGACGAGGATGGGGAAAAGTACTTTTCTGTTGCATCGGCCAAAGACATGCTTCCCAAAGAAATCCCATCAGAGTCGTCTCGTACGAGTATGCGGCTCGACCTAGCCTGGACGTACGCATACTCGCCTCGAAAAGGAAGCAAGGGCACTGCAAAGTATCTCGACGCAAAGCGAACGCGAATTGGGTACGCCACGGGGACAGCTGTCATTGTGCAAGATGTCCATGCATGTACCCAAACCGTTTATACCGGGCATCGAGCACCAATCAACAGTCTCGATGTCCATCCATCATTTCAGCACATTGCGAGCGCAGATCTCAGCGGAGAGATCCGTGTGTGGGAACCACACCGTATCGAGAATGATGACTATCAGGAAAGTGCTATTCAGGTTGCACCTGGGCCAAGTCAGATTCTTTTTAGCCGCAGTGGGCAACTTCTTGCTGTCGCCACCAACGTAGCTCCAAAGAAGTTGCACTCGTTTGACAGTCGGGCTCCTCAGAGACCTCGTATCGAGGTTTGGGACTGGCGGACAGGGGAGCGCATAGGCGATCCAGTTGAAATCCCCCATGGAAGTATTGCAGACATCGCTTGGTCTGCCGACGAAGACTGTCTTGGCGCCGTGGGGTCTACTTTTGCTCAGCTCTGGATGATCCAAAAGGCAGGCCCACCTGCCCAACGTTTTCGCCAACATCGAAGTCATCGACTCGCACATGACGCGAATGAGGCAACCGGGCACCTTCGAGGTCCGAGCGTTCCACCTGGGTCCTGCGGCTCGCTCGAGCCAGTTGCTCTCGATTTAGAAAGCATCTGCAAACAGCAAGACTTGCAGCCCTCGAGCCTGTGCTTTGTAGGCAAGGATTTGGTGATTGGCACGGCGCAAGGCATGCTTGTCCAGTATAATATATCCGCAAGGCGCCTGGAAAAAGTTGTTGACGCATCAATGGATTCGCAGCCAATTCTTCATGTGATCGAGTGGAAAGCCGGCATTGTGAGCGCGTCCGCGCTTGGAGAGCTTCGGCTGTGGGACATGGGCTTGCACCCTCTTGGTACAGGCCTTGAGACAGTTGGCAGCGCGGGGGCATCAACTTCATTCCGCTCAGAAGAGAAGCTTGCGCGCAACGCAATCACCCTCGCGGGAAGCACAAGCGCGAATGAGCCCATCTCAGACAGTTCCATTGTTGTCAGTAGTATGTGCATTGTCAACCCAGTCCTTTCCAAAGTAGCGCTCATCGCGACGACATCGGGTCATATTTTCGAGATCAACCTCGGTGAGAAGGTCAGTGGCCCGCACCGAACCAAGATCCCGATTGTTCAGGCGCTTGGTAATGGTGCCGCTCCGGCACTTGCGGTCATGCCTCAAGATGACAGCATCGTTGTTTCGTGCTCTTGCGCCGATGCTAGTCTATGCGTGTGGGATTCTGCGGCACGCTGTCTCGCATACTCGTGCCTTTTGAGCTCACCAGGAGTTTGTTTAGCATTTGCACCGAATGGCGAGTATCTCGCGGTGGGTTTAGCCTCGGGTGAGATAAGTGTACGCCTCGCTGGATCTGCAAGCTTACTCAGTGAAGAAGCGGCGCGAATTCCGCGCAGCGGCCTCGATTGTAGTGGAGGGCCCGTGTCGATTTGCTTTTCTCCCGATGGACTTCGCATCGCTGCGTACTTTTCTGGTGGCGCGGTTCATGTTTTCGATGTGCGGCGTCACAGCTTGGACCAACACAAGCTTTTCACTCGCGCACAAGTTCTCAGAATTGACGCCCCAAGTGCGGAAGTGCCGCATCGAGCAGTACTTGGTTGGTCTCATTGCTCGTCGTTCCTGAAGATCTCGATTTTTTCTGTCAACGAAGCCATGAGCCTCCGGCACCATTACGCAGATATTGCCCGTGGCGGCCATATGCTCGAGGATAGTCTTGCAGACGTGCGCGGCATCTCTTGGACTTCGCACGCATACCCAGCGGAAGAAGATTTGCAAGCACTCCCGAATTCCCTTCGTCGAGACGCGTGTGTCTTTGATGTAGCTTTGGGAAGACTTGCCATCGGTGACCAAAACGGTGGATCCTCATGCGTTAATTTTCCTTGTGCTTCCGAGACCACGATTCTCCGAGCCAGTCCTGCCGACAGCGAGCGCGTACCGGTCGTCTGCGTCAAGTTCATCCAGGGAGGCGCAGCGATCATGGCGGCTTATGCGAATGGCACCATGGCGCAGTGGGCTGTGGTCGAAAACGATTCGAACATTGACGACGAGGAGAAGGAAGCCAAGCAAGAGGTTGCATCCATTTGCGACCTTGAATTCGAGCACGAAATCGCTCAACGCCGCCTCGTTGCCAGTAGCGACGACTCTTGCGAGGAAGTCTCCGTGCAGAACGCATCGTCCATTCCTGAGTTTGATCGACTGTGCGAGGGCGACGAGACGATGCCGCTCAACGACTGGCAAAGCTCACAAGAGGCACCGGACGCGCAAAAAAGTGATGAGCATCAAGTGCTTCTCGATGCAATGGGTGTTCACGAAGGACACAAGGACGCGGAAGTGGTACTTGATTGGGTGCAAGGCTACAATGCCGCTGGCAAGAACATTCAGTATCTCTTTGATCGCCGACTCGCGTTTCCAGCCTGCGGTATGGTAACAATGGTGGGATTCAATACTGGCTCGGGAAAGCTCCAGCAGCGCTTTCTCCGCCCCCAGCATGCTGCATCTTTGCAGTATCGCGAGATACCTGCTGGGCGCCGGGTTGTAGAGGTCTTGGCAACAACACCGCGGCGTACGCATATTGCGTTTGCACAAGGATCAAGTGTGCACGTGTGGGACGCCGAGACCATGTTGATGGTCTGCGAGATTGATCTCCCTTGGGCCAAGGGCGGAGTCTCGCACCTTGCCTTTAGCAGCGACGGAAATCTTCTCTGCGTAGTTGGGGCCGACCATATGCAGACTGTGGCGACAGTAGAGTGGTCCACGCGACGCGTGCAGGGTTTTGTCCCAAGTGGAGCAGACTCTGTTCATGACATGATCTGGACGTGCGAAAAGCACTTTGTCACGGTTGGGGTAAGGCACGTCACCTTTTGGAAGTCTCGACGAGGATCTGCACCAACATCGCAGCGCGGCAGTTTTGCATCGAAGACTGGCGTGACTGTTGCGGTGCAGAACGTTTACTCCGTGTGCGCAGTTGACAGCTCGACGGCAATCACAGGTCTTGCAGATGGAACGTTGGCGGTCTGGGATGTCAAGGCGCACTGCATTACCAAAATTCTCAACCAGCATCAGGAACGCGCCGGCCCTTGCTTTGCGCTGTGCTTCGTACCGACTCAGATGGGGGGATTTCTCGCTGGCAATAAAGCGGGCCACGTAACGCTATGGACGCGAGCCGGTCCTGACGATTTTGAAGAACATGTTCTTCACAAGGCAGAAGAAAAGTCCAAAGGAGTTGGCGTGCGCGCGATCTCCGTGATTTCCAAAGATCAGAACGCTCAGCGCATCGCCGGATCTAATGCTTCGCGGCTCGTTTATGGCGCTGTGGCTTTTCGCGATGGTAAGATTACTGAGTTCATCATTGACACGGACGCTTGTAGTCTTGCTCATGATACCGCTCCTGAACTTTTGCTTGAGACCCACAGCAAAGGGGAAGCATGGGCTCTTGCTACTCATCCGAAGGAACAGCTCGCTGTATCCGCGGCGGACGACGGCAAACTTTGTCTGTGGGCACTTGATGAGAAGAAAAAAGTAGCAGAGGTTGAGGTGCAGCGCAAAGTCATCTCGCTCGCCCTGAGCAGCGCTGAAGCGCAGGGCAGCCTCGGCCATCTCGCGGTGGCTACCGACGACGGTTCTCTTCAAATTTTCGCTCTGTTTTTGCCCCCGAGCAGTACGGAGCGGAGTCTTGAAGAAATGAGTGTTGAACCTTTCTCGGACATTGACGCTCTTAGAGACTGGGCTCAGGTGCTTCGCTACTCTCCAGACGCTTCGCTTCTTGCAGCTGGCTGCCATGATCAGAGCATTTACATCTTTGACCGAAGCGCAAACTACGTGCTTTTGCACAAGCTTGCGGGTCACACCAGCTTTGTGGCGAACTTGGACTGGTCGTTGGAATCGATTCAGGGCGAAATGGGTCTACCTCTGTGGCACCTGCAGTCCATATGCGGCTCGAAGGAGCTGCTGTACTGGCAGGTCTCCCGGAACGCTGCGCAACGATTATCAAGTGCAGGTTTTGCCAAGGACATTGAATGGGCTTCTTGGACGTGCACAAATGGCTGGGCGGTCTCGAAGGTACCGACCCGAGCCCATTGGACAACATGCGCGAGGTCCAATGGGGGATTGCATCTCATCGCCGGCGACAAGGACGGGAACTTGAATCTACATTCATTTCCCTGTGCTGCAAGCGGTCGGGTCTACAAGGACCATGCAGCGCAAGTCACGCAAGTGTGTTTCTCGGCCCAAGATCGCTACGTGCTGAGTCTCGACTCCCGTCGCGCGCTCTGCATTTGGCAGACTGAAAACCTCGAAGCTATCTGCCGCGCGAGGGAGATCTGGGCGCAACGGTCCGAGGCAGAAAAAAATCACCTACTTGATCAGGCTCGCCAGAGATTGGCCGGGCGCCGTGATGGGTCCCAGCAGCCGAACTACATCGAAGCGGCTGCGTATTCGCGGCAGCAGTTTCCTACAAAGCACGCGCTTGCACAGGAAGAAGCGGACCTTCCATGGTCCATCGACAATGTAGCGTGGAAGGATCGTCTTCCAAAGAGAGCACTCGCCTCAGCAAGTCCCCTTGCGCGTCCAGCGGACCTCGAGTTGGATTGGGTGTACGGTCGGAGCTCAAGGTGTGGGGCTCGATTCGTAGGCGAGCAAGATGATGTTCTCTTTGTCGCTGCGAATCTCGCGGTGATTCAGCGGCCTGTGCGGGATGGTCGACTCGCTCGTCAATCGTTTTTTTGGGGTCATGACTCCGCAATCGTTGCTGTTGATGTCTCGACTGACGGTCAGCTCATTGCCACGGGTGATGATGCGGGTCATGTCATGATCTGGAAAGAGGCAACATTGCAGCAAGAATGCAGTTTGCGTGTAGAAGGTGGTGTGCAGCAGGTCGCCCTGTCGGCGCTGGGTTCGCTGGTTGCGGTTCTGACGTATGCGGGTGCGTTCACCATTGCCTGCGCCAAAACGGGCCAAATTAAAGCGACAGGAGGCTCCGGACCTGCGCGCGCAATGGTGCTGGTCCCAAAGAGCGAGGGCGATACGAACGCGGACATTGATGTTATCCTTGCAGACGAGACGGGGCTGAGAGTCTGGACTTTTGATCCTGTGAGAAACCGCATGTCGTCTGCTGCTGCGCGAAGCCCTGTTGAAGGACAAATTACATGTCTTGCTTTCCTGGGCGGTCGACTGGTCAGTGGTCACGCGGACGGAGCCCTTGTTGCCTGGAATGGCGTGAGCACAAGTGTCTGGCGCATCATGACGAAGGAAGACCTGAAAAAACCGCATTCACGCATTGTTTTGGCTGATCTTGCCACGATCATGCCCGGACGCGATCGACGTGAGCTTCTTTGTTTTTCTTCTTCGGGAAAAGCCGTCTTTGTCGACACCAATCTTGACCCGCTTCCAGGAGATGGTCTCGAAGCGCTCGGCGTAGCTCTTGCGCACGGTGATTGCGATCGCACAGGCCGCGGAGCCTGGCTTCTCAGCACCCAACAAGGTCGACTGCTTGAGTACGAGACCTTTTCTCACAATTTGTCCGAGCTGGTTTGCGGTCACGGTTTTGCGCACCAAGGTCTCGAATGTGCTGCGTTTTCCATTGACGGCCAGCCACATATGGTGACCGCCGGGACTGACGCCAGAATCTGTATGTGGGATCTGAGAGAGCGAAAACTGGTTCGGGAGCAAGCACTGCCAGACGCGGCGACGAGCTGTGCTGTCTCCGTGTCGGGTCATCATCACATTGCAGTGGGAACAAGGAGTGGGGTTTTGGTAATTTTCGCGGCTAACCTGACCCGCCAGCTCTTGCAGGTGTCCATCGCGTTTCTGCAAGGCTCGGATCATTCGCGCGATGCTGTGCGATCGCTTCAGTACTCTGGAGACGGTCAGCGTTTAGCGGTCGGAAGCGACGATGGGCAGATTCGCATTCTCGAAACAAGGAATTATGCACTTGTGCAGAAGCTCTCTCTTGAGCCCCCGAATCCTGTCACCCATCTCGACTGGTCCTGCGACGGAACTCGTATTCGAAGCAATGGCTGTGTGCAGTCTCTTTCCACGCTACAAGTCGCGCGTCTTGTACCAAAGCTGAAACAAAACGTGTATCACGAAATGCAAGTAAAAGACGAGGCCGGCAGCCTTGCCCCCCATGGGAGAGACCCAATGTGGAGCACTTCCACCTGCGCTCTGACAGAAAAGACCGCGAAGCTGTGCTCCAGCGAATCGTCGCGAGTTCCTGTGGCTGTCGCCGAAGACTGCGGCGTGGTGGCTATGTCGGACGGCCGTCTGGAAGGCATTTCCGGGGGGGCTGCAAGTCGGGTGCGTCTCGCTGCGAAAAACGGCGGCCAACTTTTCGCAAAGCGCGATGAGAGGTGGCTGGTCTCAAGCGGGCGAATGGACGGTCTAGTATTTCAGTTCATAACAAATTGAGTTCATTAGAAAGATGAAGAGCGCGCTCGTGGGAGGGATCAATCGTGAGAGCCGACTTGAGGTAATTTCGGGCTTCCCCGCGATGCGCGTTGCCCTCACGAAGGGCAAGAGCAGCCAGATTAAACCCCGCGTCCGC
>BGKB01000235.1:0-96451 GCA_003116975.1 Aurantiochytrium sp. KH105 | reverse complement strand
CTAGCGAATCAGGCCACCCCACCACACATCGTGCCCACATCTGTCGTGCCCATACTAACCCACAACCACACGCGACACCACACACTACCACATGTCTCCATATTAGCTATATTTACCGCCGCCCCGCAATTACCACATCACGACGTTGACATGGGGTCCGGTATTCGTAAAACCACCGGGGTGGTTTAGTAAATACAAAAATTTATGCATTCACCGTGCTGTCCAGTTCCGCGCGAAAGACTGCGTGAAAGTTGGTGAGTTAGCCAACCTGCCGGGCTGGAAGCTCCCGGGCGCCAACATTCAATTTACGAGACCGGTGTCACCCGTGGCGTGCTGTAGGGATCTGCGGGGCCGCTGGCGGGGCGTAGACTTGAGGTGGATAGGGGCTTGCTGGAGCGAAGCTGCATTCATAGGGCTCAAGCAGGGACGGGAAAAAACGCGAGGCAAGGGCACCAGACTGCCATTCGATCTCTGCCGCCGTGTCAGTCCACGTCTACGCGCGCGCGCACGAGCGTGGACACGAGAGGACGCGTGCGCTTGGCTCTCGACCGCTCCTTGCCCTCCCCGACACGCGCTGGCCATGTTTCCGCGTCCTCAAGAGCATGAGTGATGACAGCAGCAGCATGGCGGACGGCTACACGGTCGCGTCGCAGGCTCTCGCGCCCGTCGCGTCTACTGACGCCCGCGAGAGAGCGCTTGGATGCACCAACATAGAGGACGCTGCGCTTGCTTTGCCATCGAACTCCCCCTCCTTGCACGTGAGTGGGCTACCGGTCGCGCGAGCGTCACGGGGGACGCCTTCTCCAAGGATGACGACGACGACGACGTCGACAACAACGAGCCTACGTTCGATGTCGACGCAGACGAGCATGAGTACATTATCTCGTCGCAGCTTATCTTTCTCTGCGACCCCAAGGCCATGCGAGCCGTCCACGACAATGCTGTTTTGAGGTTCTCCGTCAAGGGGAAGGGCTCGTCAATCAAGCTCGTATTCATCTATCAGGTTGACGCCATCGCTCAGTTGGCCTTGAGCCACCTGGGCTGCGATGCTTCTATGATCAAGCCACGAAGCTCCAGAATTGTGATCAGATGATTCAGGATCTGCAGAAGTACGGCAACTATCTGCTCTTTGATGCTTCGCACAATGTGACCACTGCAAAGGGCTTCAAGCTCTTTTCAATATTCGGCATCGATGACATGGGTGCAGGTGTTGGATTACTCTACGTCGTGGTCAATCACGTGACTGTCGCCGTTTGCGATCGAGTCTTTGCAGTCCTCGCCAACCTCCATAATGACCCTGACTACGAACCTCAGTGCGTCATGTGTGACATGGCCAATGGGCCAATCACTGCCATGCATAGCATGCGGCAGGGAGTCTCGGTTCAGTACTGTGTGTGGCACGTCCTCCGTGCGTTTCGCGGAAGGCTGGAAAAGCTGAAGAGAGGCTCCTTTGTCGCGAGAGCATTCCGCGATCGTGAGCAGAAGATCTGGTTACTTCTCCAGGAGGCAGTCACGACGCACTCTACCTCGGTTCTGAACAAGTCAATTGAAGCGGTGAAAGCTTCCCTTCGTGGCACGGACAAAGGGGCGCTTAACTTCTTCATAGAGAACTACTTTGCTGATGAGGAAAAGGTTCTCTGGAGTGCAGCCCATCGGCGAGGCAAACTAGATAGATGCCACGGGGCGCATGCGGATGACCAACATGATTTGCGAGGCGTGGCACTCTGTTCTCAAGACTGTTTACTTTCGCAATCGTCGGAATCGCCGGCTATCGACACTCCTCAGGACTCTTGAGGATCGTGCGAGAGGGCGATTGTTGCGTGCAAGCCGTCAAACGGCGGGGCTTGAAAACGCGCCTCCTTGCATGTGGCAGATCAGCAAGGACCAACCAACAGTCATGACGGTGAGGGACGTTCGTGATCTTCGAGATGATCCTCCTGACCAGAGTCCGCGCCAGAGCACAAGCATGGTGGACTCGGATTCTATTGGAGGAGACGACTGGGACGATGGCGCCGAGGGCGACCCCATGGAAATTGCGGTCCCTGATCATGCGACCAACCCTCATCAACACGCAACTCTAGCACCCGTCGCGCGGGCAAGCATGCAAGGTGTCTATCGAACGCTCGAAGCTACGAACAAAGCAGCGCATGAGAGTGAGTGTTTCCGCTCGAATGTACCTGGTCCGCTGTGCAGGAATGCTTAGGGCCTAAAAAGCCTCGTGCACCATAGGTATCACCCAGAAGAAGACCCGGCCAGTCGCAAGCTTCTGCTCGCATTGCGGCGGGCCGCAGCCCGAATAAATTACATCTTTGAGGAGCTTGCGTCCATGGTGACAATCGAGGAGAAGGGCTACGTTTATCCCGACAGTATGAACCCGGCTGAAGACGTTCGACGCCTTCCACGCGACGTGACCAGTCGTCGGGAGCGACAGCCAAGGAAACGGCGGCGAGGAACCGCATTTAGAGAAACTACTGATGTGAGCACGTCAGCTTCATCTCCGGAGCACGAGGTAACAGCAGCCGCGGACGACTTTCACGCATGGAAAACTAAGATCACGTCATTGAAGCCTCTCATCCGCGATCAAACTATGCGGGAGCGTCTCGTTGCCTCTGCCCGGGAGCACAGAGATCGCCATCACCGCGGCCTACCTTTCAGCAATTACATGTCATCTCAACGCGGCCTTGTGGATGAGACTCTCGCGGGAATTGAGGAACAAGAGCGCTCTCGGCTTCCACCGGGTGAGCGCTACCTTCTCAATGGGCCTTATCGGGAGCACATGCCGGATCTTTATGCGTACATCAAAAACGATCTCCAACAAGACAAGACGAAGGTCAATCGTCATCAGTATCGGAAATGCAACATGGCTCGGGTTCCTCATGGCATGACCTTGTTCAAAATCAATGAGACGGTCATTCGCGACTACGACCATTTCAAGTCAATTTACAATACAGAACGCGACGCTTACGCAAATGTATGGTTCAGGAAAGTCTATCTAAGCGCCTCGCATTCCTCTCAAGCCCCTCCGGCCGATGGGGGCCAGCCCTGGCGTCCTGATTCAGCCTCTCCAAGGGTGCACCAAGGGGGCCAAAATACTTAGTGATTTTCAGCCGCCCGTGCTCCACACCTCCCCGCATGCATACTAACTCCTTTACCACACTCCCGCCCACACCCAACACAAGGCCTCATATATTATTGAATCAAGATCCCGCATCTTAGCCCCGCAATCACCGCACCTGGGCTGTCATTTATCTGGTGGGTGGTAATCCACCCGGGTGGTTCGTAGATACCTAAAAATACCGGAATTATTGCGTTTGGTTGGCTAAAACTCCAGGCGAGTAAGACTGCGGCAATCGACGTTTCTCGCCGGTGGGCGAACGGTCGACCAACCGATTCGAAAAAAAAATCAAAGCCGGAGGGGTCTAGGTGCCGATTGGCCTTCGCAAAACCATGTATTTTTCTCGTGGACTCCGTGTTAATTAAATTAATTAAAACTTCAAGAACTTATGCCAGTGGAGACTTCTTAAGTCCCGGTGATCTACCCGATCCTTTCCCTCCTTTTTCCCCTTTCTTCCTTTCCGCGCGGTGTGAAAAAAGTGCGCCCATTCTGGGAGGCAATCCAACATTCACCAAAATGTAAAAGGGGCATTCTAGACCATCTTTATGCACCGCTTTTTCCCTTACTGGTCGCGGAGGTAAGGGCAGCGCGTGCGACAAAACCAGATCGCTGCACGCGAAGAGCGAAGTCGGGGACGCGCAGCCGCACGGGCGGATAGACGCGCGCGAGAAGGGGATCGCGAGGAGGGGTACTCGGTCCTACGAAAGGACCACAAGGCCGAAGGAAAAGAGCCCGCATAAGACACGCGCGCCATGGAGAGACTACGGAAAAGCATCTACACCTTGCTCAACTTCAACAGGGGGCATGGCAGCGAAGTATCGAGCGTCGAGGGCGATGTGAACGCGGATGGGGAGCTACAGGCTGTTGCGGCGGACCAGACAGGGGAGGGAGCGGACCTTGAGGTCCCTGAGGAGCTCGCCGACGTCGCCGTTCTCGTCGTACACGATCCCGCCGACGAGTCCTTGGCCGAGCAGCTAATTGACGCAATCCAGCCTCGCCTCAGCGTGCCCGTGCGCACCGCGAGCGAAGCTGCTGAGGCAGAAGAGGAGGCCAAGAATGCCGAGGTCGCTCTTCTGCTCGTGAGCAAAAAACTCGAAGACAATTGGGAGCTCATCGAGGCAGTGGCAAAGGTCCTCCCCAACTCTATTGTCCCCATTCTCATCGACGAAGCCATGGCTAATACAAAGGACTGGATGGGCGCGCTTGCCTGGTACATCTCCGACGACTTGTTCATCAAATTTTGCAAGCCCACAAAGGACGCCGCTGATTGGGTGATGAGCGAAGCTGTTGCCGCAAAAGGCCGTGCCGTAGGTGCGCCAGGGCGCCGGAGCTTTCACGCCTTCCTCTCGCACGAGTGGGGCAAAGACAAATGGGTACACAAGATGGCCATCGAACTCGCGTTGCGACTCCGCGACCACGACATTGACGTCTGGCTCGATGCTCAGCAAGTGTCTGGCAGTATTCATGGAAGTATGGCTGATGGCATCGACTCGTCAACCGTATTCCTCGTCCTCGCAACCAAAGGGTACATGCAAAAGATCAACACAGGTGACCGGTCAGACAACTGTCTCAAGGAGTTCCAATACGCCGCCAACAAACGGTTTGACAGCATCGTGGTCGCCGCGCTGGAAGAGGACATGACCAAGCCCGCAACAAGGTGGACTGGGCGATTTCAGCTCGCGCTCACAAGACAATCGCCAGTGAATCTTTGCAAGAGTTCAAATGGTGGCACCTTTTCGGACGAGGCGATCGAACGCCTCGCCAATGCCATTCGCATGCGCATCGCGACCCCCGAGGCTTCATCGGACCTGACCCCTCTGATGCGCGACATCTATTCTCGCTTGAATCCGTGCAGCTCAGAGACATGGGCCGAGGGCAAGGCGGAAAAATTTACCCTCGGCACGCGGAGCTGGATCATCGACGATTTTTGCGACTGGTACAACAAGAAACAGAGTGCCGTCTTCATTCTTGTGGGCGACGGCGGCGTCGGCAAAAGCGTCATCATGGCCGAACTTTGCCACCGTGGAGGCGCTCTGAAAACTGATGAAGATATCGAAAAGAGCAAGACTGATGAACGCGTCGAGCCGCGCCGAAATTCGTCACGTGTACGTAGCCTGTGGCGTCGAAGCAAGAACGAGCGCCAGCCTATCTCGGTGGCAGCGTACCATTTCTTTCGACACGATGATGGGACCGCGGCTTCACCTGCCGAAGCAATTCTAAGCATTGCTTGGCAACTGTGTCAAACCGTGCCTCATTTCCCTGAAGCACTCGATCAAGTAATCTTTGAGGGTCTTCGCGAAAAGACACTGGCGGATCTTTTCAAGACCATGCTCGTCAATCCTGCAACCAAGCTCGGCCCAGACCAGATGCGACAAGTGGTCGTGCTCGACGCCCTCGACGAGTGCAGCAAGAGCGACGATGTTTTGCGGAAGGTCATTCGTACGTGGAAGGATGTGATGCCGGCATGGCTCAACTTGGTTGTGAGCACACGTCCCGAAGGCGAGATCCAGCGCGGCATCACCAACAATAGCCTTGATTCGAAAGTGCTGGAGCTCAAGGACGAAGAGAACTTTCGCGACATCGAAAAGCACATCGAGCATTTGCTGTGCGACATGAAAGATACCGTGGAGCAAAAGGATGTTGCTTCCTGCGCCAAGATTCTTTCCAAGCGATCCGAAGGTCTCTTTCTCTGGGCGAGCTTCCTTCCCGAGACCCTGCACCAAATGCACGAGGAGAGACAAGGTGGACTGCTGACCTTGCAGGACATCTCTCACAAAGACGCCATTCCCAATGGGCTTGGCGGCATGTTCGAAGAGTACTTTGAGCGCCTGCGCGACAAGATGGGCGGTGAGGATGCCTATCAATCATTGCTTACTCCCATCGTGGCAGCGCGCGAGCCGCTAAGCGTCGAGCAACTCAGCGTGATTCTTGACAAAACCAAGAAGAAGACGAAAAAGATCGTTGGCGACGCGCGTAATCTCTTGTACCAGGGCGGCGATGGTCGTGTGGCGCTCATCCACAAGCGGATGGCAGACTGGCTGCTGGATGACGACCTGAGCGGAAATCTTGGCGTGGATATTGAAGATGGACATGCTGCCTTGGCCGACTACTGCAGCAGCTCGCGCGATGATGTCTTTTCGCTCCGTCACGCCGTCTTTCACCTCGTCAAGAGCGGCGAGCACGCTGAGGCTTTCGAGCTTCTGGATGACTTTGCATGGGTAAAGAGCGCCATCTCTGTCGGTGACGATGAAGCGCAAAGGCGCGCCACAATTGGAAATCTCATTCGCGACTGCGTCGAGCTCGGCATCTACTTTGCGCCTGAGAGTGATACGCCCCGCTTCCTGAGCAAAGCAGTGCATGCCCTCAGCTACGATCCCAACGAACTTGCCTCGCAATTTCTGGCGCGTCTTGGTCATGACTCAAACGATCCCCTGGCACGTAGTCTAAGAACACCTGATCAGCCATGGCTGGAGCCTACTCGCGTCACCCTTGCTCATCCCCGTGACCCCTTGCTGCACGTGTTGAAGGGGCATTCTGGGCCGGTTTACAGCGTGGCGATCGATGACGACACCATTGTCAGTGGGTCCAGGGACGGCACGGTGCGAATCTGGAACGCTACGTCGGGCGAGGAGCAGCACGTGTTGAAGGTGCACTCTGGTTGGGCCAGGTACGGTTCTTTTCCGGTCATCAGGGTGGTGATACAGGGCGAGACCATCGTCAGTGGGTCCGACGGAACGGTGCGAATCTGGAACGCTACGTCGGGCGAGCTGCAGCATGTGTTGGAGGGGCACTCTCGTGACGTCAAGAGCGTGGCGATACAGGGCGACACCATCGTCAGTGGGTCCTATGACAACACGGTGCGCATCTGGAACGCTACGTCGGGCGAGGAGCAGCACGTGTTGAAGGGCCACTCTGGTGACGTCTTGAGCGTGGCGATACAGGGCGACACCATCGTCAGTGGGTCCTCGGACAANAGTGGGTCCGATGACAACACGGTGCGCATCTGGAACGCTACGTCGGGCGAGGAGCAGCACGTGTTGAAGGAGCACTCTGGAAGGGTCTTGAGCGTGGCGATACAAGGGCACTCTGGCAAGGTCTTGAGCGTGGCGATACAGGGCGACACCATCGTCAGTGGGTCCGAGGACAACACGGTGCGCATCTGGAACGCTACGTCGGGCGAGGAGCAGCACGTGTTGAAGGGGCACTCTAGTAGGGTCAACAGCGTGGCGATACAGGGCGACACCATCGTCAGTGGGTCCGGTTACATCATCTCAGTGAGAATTTTGAACGCTCGGTCCGGTGGGCTATTCTCAACGGACAACACGGTGCGCATCTGGAACGCTACGTCGGGCGAGGAGCAGCACGTGTTGAAGGGGCACTCTGGTTCGGTCTTGAGCGTGGCGATACAGGGCGACACCGTCGTTAGTGGGTCCTGGGACGACACGGTGCGCATCTGGAACGCTACGTCGGGCGAGGAGCAGCACGTGTTGAGGCACTCTCGTTCGGTCCACAGCGTGGCGATACAGGGCGACACCATCGTCAGTGGGACAGGTGGGTATTTCTCGAGGGGGCGGCGGTTATCCCGCCCTTACGTGACGGTGCGCATCTGGAACGCTACGTCGGGCGAGGCGCAGCACGAGTTGAAGGGGCACTCTGATGACGTCAGAAGCGTGGCGATACAGGGCGACACTATCGTATCACAGTCACTCAATGAGACTTGCTACTGGAACGCTCGAACGGGCGAGGCACTCGACGCGAGTGAAGCGGAGGCATCGACTACACCTGGAACAGAGACTTTGGTGAATGTTGAGAACGGAACGCATGTGAAGTCTAGCGAAGGCATAGGCTTCACGACGGATCACCCAATCTATGAGACTGCTTGCCAAGGAAGTGTTTACGTTATTGGCGACGCTAGCGGGATGGTACACATCTTGCATGTCCAAGGGATCGAACCTGGGACCTAGTCGTGCGGCTTTGCGCTACCGTGTGCCTTATAAACTTTTGCTTTTTTTGTTCTGCCTCTGCCCTCTCAATCTTTATTTGTTGCATACGCCGCAGCGACGCCGCAGCGAGAAATGGGCGGCAGAAGTCGCGGCCGCGGTCATGACTACAATTGCGAGGAGAGCGCACCTCACCCTTTTGCTGATGAAAAACTCTTCCAATTGGTTCTGTCTCGAAGATCCTCTCAGAAAGACTGCCGACACTTTCATGACGACAGTATTAACCCCAATCCTCCGTCTACCGACCTTCTCGAGTGGCATCGTCAAGTATGCTTCGTCATCAAATCAGCGTTCCTTCTTCCTTTTTTCAAGAATGGGGCCGCAAAGAAGTTTTGGCTGGCATGAAAGTGCCGCGCAAGAATCTCCGCGGCATCATGACTCAAAATACAAATCTAAATACGACGCGCGGAGGCTAAATCGGACCGACTGCGACTTGCTCTGAGCGCCTCGAATTCTCGACTGAACTTGACCCATCTAGCCACGGCCAGCCTCAAGTGCCGTCCCTGCCGCGGCTCTGCCTCTCATTCCATCGCATCAACTGCAGCTGCTACAAGAAGTGTCCTTGCCTAATCGTACCCGTAAGCGTGATATGGCTCAATGACACTTCGGCGCTGGCCTGAACAGTATCCCAGATTCGACACCGAGGCCGGCGCTCGTCTGCTACACACCTAACTATTGCAAGAAGGTAGGCCTACCTCGCCTTGGCGCAACTGATTTGTCTTAAGTATGCCAAATTAGGCAGAACAATATTGCAGGCGACAACAGGCTGGACGATGTGGCATTGGCCTTGCACGCACGCCTCAAAGGGCACAATATCCATAACGCATTAGCACGCACGCCTCAAAGGGCGGGCACAATATCCATAACGCAGCCCACGACGATGCTCCCCCCTGCAATATTCTCTCGCTAAAACAAAACAAACAATGCGCTCGCTGAATAGAAGCCAAGGCGACAATGGGAGAAAATGGATTGTTTGGCCATTCTTACAAACAAAATGTGTGACTAAGAACCTCGACTTGACGTGCAAGATGACAACAAATCGAATCTTTGCTTTCACTTTTTCCTTATTTTGGAGGCATCATCTTTAATCAGGCGCTGCAGCTGAGACATTCTCGGTCGTCGTCGTCAGCAAGTATGACCTTCTCATTCTCGCTCGCCTTGTTCTCGTTCTTGTTTTTATTCTCGTCATTGATATGGTGCTTTCCCTCAGGCGCGGTGAACTTGATGGCTTCTGTGACCGCCTTGGTGCGCAGGTAGTAGAGGAGCGTTTTCAGTCCTTTCTTGTGTGCGTACTGGAGCATGGCATTCAGCTTCGGGATCGTGGGACGTACCATGTAGAGGTTGAGCGATTGCGTCTGGCACACGAAAGGTGCGCGGTCAGCTGACATGTCGATGTAGTCTCGCATCTTGTACTCCCAGACGGTGCGGTAGCGGTGGCGCACATCGGCTGGGATCTCGTCCGCAAACACTTGGATGGACCCGTTGTTGGAGAGAATCCTCTCGGAGAGATTCTGGTTCCAGATCCCGCGCTCCACAAGTTCGCGCACCATGTACTTGTTGACGATGGTGTACTCACCCGCCATGACCTTGCGGCTGTAAAGATTGCTCGTGAGGATCTCGAAAGACTCCGTGACGCCCGCGATGCTCGCAGACGAGGCGGTGGGCATGAGGGCTACGAGCAAGGAGTTGCGGAGACCGTAGCGCACCATGTTCTTGCGGATGCCCTCCCAGTCCTTGTAAAAAAGCTCGCCCTCAGTGGTGACGTCAAGTCCCCACATTTCGAACTGGAAAATGCCTTGGCTGGCCGGGGATCCTGCAAAGGACTCGTAAGGTCCCTTGACGCGCGCAAGTTCGCTGGACTCGAGCACCGCGGCGCGGTAGATGGTCTCGAAGATGAGCTTATTGAGCTGCTTTGCCTCTGGCGAGTCGTAGGCCATCTTGAGCTTCATAAAGACGTCGTGGAGCCCAGAGACGCCGATACCCATGGGCCTGTGTCGCAAATTGGACGTGCGGGCGCTCTCAATGGGGTAGAACATGCGATCAATGCAGAGGTCGAGGTTGCGCACGACCTCGCGCGTGACCTCCGTGAGCATCTCAAAGTTGAAGCGGAAACCGAAAGTGTCATCCACCTCTTCTGTCACATAGTTGGCGAGGATGAGAGAAGACAGAGTGCACACGGCCGACTCATCTGGCGAGGAATACTCTACGATCTCATTGCAGAGGTTCGAAGACTTGATGGTGCCAAGGTTCTTTTGGTTGCTCCTGTTGTTCACCGCGTCCTTGTTGGTCAAGTATGGGCCGCCACTCTCTTTGATCGACCGAAGCATGCTGACCCAGAGGTCCTGCGCGCGCACCGTCTTGACTGCGCGGCCCTCTGTTTCGTAGCGCTCGTAGAGAGCCTTGTACTCGTCGCCATAGACTTCTTCCAGACCGGGCGCCGTGTTGGGATCGAAGAGCGACCAAAGAGCGTTTTGCTGCACGCGCTCCATGAAGAGGTCGGAGATCCAGCACGCGATGAAGAGGTCGTGCGTGCGCAGCTCTTCCGCGCCAGTGTTGCGGCGCAGCTCAATGAACTGCTCGATGTCAGCATGGTGAGGCTCCAGGTAGATGGCGAAGGCCCCCTTGCGCTTACCCGCCTGATTCACAGCGCGAGCAGTCTCATTGAAAATCTTCAGGAACGGCACGATACCAGAAGACTTTCCATTCGTGCCTTCGATGTGCGAATTCGAGGAGCGCAAGTTGTGCATGTGCAGCCCAATGCCGCCGGCGTACTTGCTAATCTTGGCGCAGTCACCGAGGGTGTCAAAGATGCCCTCGATGGAATCGCCCTTGGGGGCGAGTAGGAAGCATGACGCTAGCTGCGCGCGCGGGGTGCCGCTGTTAAAGAGAGTCGGACTCGCAGGCGTGTACAGGCGGCGACTCATCTTGTCGTACATGGCGAACGCGGACTCAAGGTCGTCCCCATGAATGCCGAGCGCGACGCGCATGTGCATGTATTGGGGGGTTTCCATAATCACGCCGTCCTTGCGCAAGAGGTAGCTTTTCCTCAGCGTCTGGATGCTGAAGATGTCGTAATCGAAGTCGCGCTCGGGGCGCACAACTTCGTCGATGCGTTTGCCATGCTTCTGAATGATCTCGTGGATCAGCTGAGCAATGCCGACATGAGTTCTTCTGCCATGATTGATTGAAAGCTTTCGCCGGGCCCGGCCTGGGTCACGTCGCAGAGGCGTTAGTCGCGCACGCCGCCGCCGGCCGTCACGCCTGCAGATTGACGCGGGCGCGACGAGCGCAAGGAGGGGAAGGGAAAGATGCGGTCAGTGTTCGCACGGGCCGTGCTGGCCACGGCAACGCTGTTGGCGGCAGCGACGACGCCGCTAATGCCGAACATGCTGGTCATGGTCCACGCCGAAGTCGAGGTGGCGCCTGACGGGTCAGCGCTTGGCGGCGGCGGCAGCGCGGCGGGCCAGCGCCGGTCCAAGCGGGTCCCTCGATCGAACTGTGTTCCTCGCGGTCTCTGCGCCCCATGTTCTGCGGAGGATCATAAGTGGGCGGCCACGGACCCGACATGTCTCGGGACGGGCTTTAAGCAGGAGCACACGTGCAAGATCGAAAGGAAGCGACCCGAAGCCTGCGAGCATGCAAACAGTGCTGCCGGTGACACAAATGTAGGAATGTCTTCAGAAGATCCCAGCAGCGCGTCGTCCGTCGCGAGCGTCTCTGGCAGCGAGGCTTGCGAACCCAAAACAGAGGAGGTGAACGTTTACTTTGCATGCGACCCGCCGCTGGGCGCCACCACGGACGAAGTAATGTACTTTGAGATGTTTATGGTCTTTGGGGCCGCTGGCTCGCTTTACGTGGTCTGGCAGCGCAAGATACAGGCGTACGAGCGCATGTCCTCAATCTTGTCGAATCGATGACCACATTAGAAAAGGAGAGCAGATATATTACGAATTTGTTTCAACAGTAGCCCTCGTTCTGTGAACATGCGTCCATTGTTGGGGCGGCACTTGCTTGTGTTGTCTTGCTTAAGGCGGGCGAACGTTCCAAAAGGGTCACCCGTTTACGAAGGTTTCTTCGTGACCCCGCACCATTTGACGCACCGCTTTTGTCCCAAGATATATGTTCACGGACGCGTGGGCTTTCATTTTGATGTTAGATTGTTGCAGCAACGTTTGTGCGAGACTAACACTAAGTTTCGGCTTCAGTCGATCCGGCGGTTGTCGTAACGAGCTGAGCCTGAGCAAGCTCGCGAATGCTGACGCGCCCGCGTTCAGTAATATACTGGGCGAGCGCATCGAGCTCTTGTGTTGTGACATGAATGAACTTTCCTCGATCGTCAAAGACACCATCGATGCGGCCCTCTGCCACGATGGCCTCGAGACGTTGCTTGACATCTTGTGTGCGGAGCTCCATGTCAGCAGCCAGGTCCTCTAGACGTACAACTTTGTTCTCTTTAATGTATTTGACAATGGAAGCCGCGACCTGGTCATCAGCATCGCCAGCGTCCTCACCTTGGCGCTCCACAGTAATGGCACCGCGCCATTGCTTGTAGAGAGCCTCGTCCTCTTTACGTTTTTCCTCGAGAGTCTCTCTTTGCGCGGCAGCTTCGAGCTCGTGTTCCTCGTCGCGCTCTTGCTGCCGTGCCAGGTATGCCTCGCGCTCGGCCTGACGTCGGCGCTCGCGCTCGCGAATCCACTCTTGACGTGCACGTTTTTCATCGCGCTTGCGCCGCTTGCGCATTGCCTTTTGCATCTGTCGCTCGGTCATGTTGTCGAAGTCAGGCTCTGCCCCCGCGGGTGCTTCTCCGTCGACATCCTGGGCGTTTTCGTCATGGGCGGCAGCAGCGATCTCGGCGTCTCCATTGTCGATGAAGCCGAGATCCGCATCATCGAGGTCGTCTTCGTCATCGTCGCTGAGATCATCGTCTTCGACGTCACGCTCGAGATGGTCCACCTCTTCGTGATGTAAATCCCGTTCTGCTTCGGCGTCTTCTGCCTCTCGCAAGGCTCTCTCGCGCAGCTCCGCTCTACGCGGGTCGCGCACGCCCTGTCGCAGCACCGCGAGGACGTCCGCCACGCTGGCTGGTCCGCCAAGTCCTTGCGTTGCGGCATGCAGCAGGTAGACAAGCACCAAGACGCCGAGCAGACCTGTCAGCAGCAGCGTCGCGCCGTCCACGGGCGCCACGGACTCCTGCGCGGTCGCTGACGCCGCCGCGGAAGCCATCGCCGTCGTCCCCTCGGCCTTGGTCTGCGGAGCGCTGTTTGGTCGGCGGCTTGACAGTGGTCGAAGCCACTGGGCTAACTTGCTGCCAGTGTGTCCACAAGAGCCTAGAGGGGCGGGCTGTGATGGTCTCTCCAAGCAGGAGCGAGCGCGCGAGAGCGAGCGTACGCTGCGTTCGTCGTGCGTCGCCTCGTTAGCTTGGCTTGGCTTGGCTTTTTGGCGTCTTCTTGCGGCACGCATGGCGCTGACGACTGCAGCATGCGGCTGCGGTGCGGGGCAGCTTAAGCCGCTACGGCATGTCTTCGATATGCGCTCCTTTCCCATCTTGAAGCATGCGTCCTGAGGTGCGCTTGTCTCAGCCGAATCCACAATCCCCTACAGGCAGCTGCAGAACAAACGCTTTCGCCGCTCGGAGACCTCGCAGTGGCAGTGGAGTTCGCCGCCATCCACACCACGTCGAGGACGGTCGGCTGTCTCGACTGTCGTTCATGATTATGCCCGAATCCCTGCCACAACCATGGCCGACGCAGGATCCTCGACTGCGCAGAAGCCAGCGCCGACGCCGTTCTCACCTTTGGCCGCTGCCGGCTGCGGCAGGCATGCACGCCGGGTCGGAGCGGGATCTAGCGCATAGCCGCCGCCTGCGGCGCATCCACGCGGGGCGGCCAGCGTCCGCGCGCCTCGGCCTGGCCTCGCGGTCTTCGCCCATCGCCTCCGGACTGCAAGAACTCGTCCATCCACGAGTTGCGTCCCAGGTTTGCTTACATCTCGTCTCATCTCATCTCATCTCATCTCGCCTCATCTCATCTCATCTCGCCTCGGGCGGCCCCTGTCGCGGCGGCGCTTCGCCCCGCCAGCAGCAGCGAGCGGGGTCTGCGTCCGCTCCAGGCGCCGGGCCCGAGTTCCTCGGCGAGCGTTAGTCACGCCGCACGGCGAGAGGCGGCGCGTTCTCTCGCTGCTTTCGCTTCTCGCCTTGCGTGGCGGCCCTTCCTGGCAGGGAGGGCCGCAGCGGGGTTGCCTGCAGCCAGGCCTTTTTCAAACTGCCAGAGCAGAGCGTGCTTTTTCAAATCAAACCTGGGTTCAAACATTCAAATCCAAATCCATCCGCGCCTTTTTGAATCAAACCGGCCGGCCGGCTGCCTGCCTGCCTGCCTGCCTTCTTGGCTTTTCGTTTTCAAACCTGGATTCAAACCCGCGGTTCGAAGCGGTAGTAGACGCAGGGAGGAACTTTCGAACTCGAAAGAAGAAAGAAAGAAAGAAAGGAAAGAAAGAAAGAAGGGGGCAGGCAGACCGAAAAGAGGCGCCCAGGGGCGGCCAAAGGGAGACGCGCAGAGCCCGCGCGCGAGCGAGCGCGCGCGCGAGCCAGAGGTCGCGGGAGGGGGACGAGCAGCAGGGACGGGCGGCAGAAGCAGCTGCAGCAGAAGCGGCAGCGACAGCGGCGGCAGGAAAAGGCGGAGGGCCCCGGCCGGCGAGGCATCATCATCCCCGCGGGAACGAGCTAGCTGGCTATCCACAGACGCACGCGAGCAAGCAAGCAAGCGAGCGAAGCGAAGCGAGCAAGCGAAGCGAGCAAGGCAAGACCCGACCTTGCTCAGTTCGGGCCTCGCTCGCGAGGTAGCTAGATAGATAGCCTGCTAGCTAGCCATGAACAACGGGGGCGCGACCGCGACCGCGACCGCCGGCGCCGGCGGCGCGACGATGCAGCAGCAACACCACCAGCAGTATGCGGAGCCAAAGCAGGAGATCAGCGGGCCGACGAACGTTCTGCGGTGCGTCCACGTCGAGTTCGACGAGGCCACAGGGACCTTCAAAGGCCTTCCTGACGTGTGGGCGAGCATGGTGCCCAAGGCCGCGAGCCAGAATGAGACGTCGACGCGCGCCATGGCCGTGCTCGGCAGCCACGTAGCACCCGCCAAACCCTCATACAAGAACATCTTCAAGAAAACGCGGAACCGCGGCGGCGACCTCGGACTGGCCGGCGACGATGGTCTCTCGATCGGGCGCCCCTACAATTTCCAGCACAACGAGCACGTCGGCGTGGACCCGCGGTCCTCCACCGGGTTCACGGGCCTCCCGGACAAGTGGCGCATGCTGCTCAAGGCGAGCGGAATCTCCAAAGAAGAGGTCTCCGCGCACCCTCAAGAAGTCTTGGATGTCTTGCAATTTCACCTCGAGGGACCTGGGCCAAAGATTCCCAGTCGCCAGACACTGCGGCGCAATATGGCCGAGGCCGCGGAAATCAAGTCCTTTGATCCCAACAAGGTCGTCCGGCGCGAGAAAAAGCTTGGCGAGGGTGCCGGGGGAACCGTCTACCTTGCCACGGACCTGCGCACCAAAGAGCGCATCGCCGTCAAGGTGGCGCCCATGACCGAGCTGGAGACTCTACGTTCAGAAATTGCATTGCACGCGCTCAGTAGCCACGAAAACATTGTCGGATACAAGGAAACTGTCGCCTGGAAAGACGAAATGTGGATCATGCTAGAGTTTATGAATGGAGGTGCACTCACCGACGTCTTGGGTCGCGGCGTCGACTGGCAAGAGTCCTGCATCGCTTATGTGTGCCAGCAGGCGCTCATGGGTCTGAGTTTCCTGCACCGTCACCACAGGCTACACCGCGACATCAAGTCGGATAACATCCTCGTTGACGTCAATGGTCGCATCAAGCTCGCCGACTTTGGCTTCGCGGTCTCGCTCACATCGGAAGAGAACAAACGCAAGTCCGTGGTGGGAACGCCATACTGGATGGCTCCCGAGCTCATTCGTGGCCTCGAGTACGACTCAAAGGTTGATGTCTGGTCTCTCGGCATTACTGCGATCGAGTGCGCTGACGGCGAGCCGCCTCTCATTGACGAGCAGCCTCTCCGCGCTCTTTTGCTCATTACCATTCAGCCTTCTCCCAGCGTGGAACAGCCCGACAAGTGGGGCCCTGCCTTTTTGCACTTTCTCAAACGATGCTTGGCCATTCGACCAGAGCAACGTGCATCGACAGACCAGCTCCTTTTGCATCCTTGGGTCAAGACTGCCTCTCCTCGCAACGTGTTCGCGCAGCACGTACAGACTGTTCTTGGGAGCAAAAGGTAGCTTCGGCTCACTCGCTCATTGACCTACCCAGCTAGCCATCTCACTCACAATGAATCATCAGTCTCTGCTGAAATGACAAGTAAAGCAGCCAAACAAATCGCATAATGTGAAGGATAATCTAGAGATGGAGCAGGAGCGCCAGCCACCCAGCCAAGCACCTCAGCCAAACAAACCAGTTCTTACTTACAAGACAACAAAACTCTCTCGGCGTGTCTTCCGAGCGTCGCAGTCCATGTGGAGTCACCTGACCAAGACTGAACAACACGCCTTGACGATGATGACGATGATGATGATGATAATGATGTACGAATACATTAGTCTCCGAGCAAAAAGAGCTTGCGATTTCCGCGCGCAAACACTTGGACCCAAAATAATCAAAGTAAAGAAATAAAACAACAACAGCAAAAGTTTGGATTCTTTAGTTGTAAAGAAAGAAAAGTGGCGAAAGAGCGCACAGAACTTGGGCTTGTAGTACAAACACAGCGGGGAAAAGAGGGACGAGAGAGAGAGAGAGAGAGAGAGAGAGATCGACTAGCGACCAGACAAGAGATTGACTACTACCGCCTTGCGTCAAGCACACGCTGCACATGCTTTGAAAAGTGCTGCGCGTCGCCAGCAAGACGGAACCAAGGGTGCATCAGCAGCGCCGTGGTGTCAGGGCGCTGCTCCGGGCGCGTCATGAGCGAGCGTTTGAGGAAATGATTGAGCTCGACGCTCCAGCGCTCCGGGCGCTCCAGGACAGGCGGCGCCTGAATCGTGATGAGCAAAAGGGCTCGCAAAGGCTGCTCGTCGATCAAGGGCGGCTCACCTTCACAGCACTCAATCACAGTGATGCCCATCGACCACACATCGACCTTGGAATCGTACTCGAGGCCGCGAATGAGCTCGGGAGCCATCCAGTATGGCGTGCCGACCACAGACTTGCGCTTGTTCTCCTCCTCCGTGAGGCCAACGCTAAAGCCGAAATCGGCCAGCTTGACGCGGCCATGGTAATCGACGAGAATGTTGTCGGACTTGATGTCGCGGTGGAGGCGATGGTACTTGTGCAAGAAGGCCAGACCTTGGATGGACTCACGTGCCACATAGGCAATGTCCGACTCATCCCAGTTGACGCCTCGGCCCAGGCAGTCCGTAAGCGCACCACCGTCCATGAGCTCCAGGATGATGTACAATTCCTCCTGCCAGGAAATGGTTTCAAGGATACCCACAATATTTGGGTGCCGCGAAAGAGAGTGCATGGCGATTTCGTTCTTGATGTTTTCCAGGTCACTCATGGGGCTCACCTTGACGGCGACCTTTTCCTTGGTGCGCTTGTCCGTCGCGATGTACACGGTACCGCCGGCACCCTCGCCGATCTTGCGTTCGCGGTGAATCACCTTTTCGGGGTCAAAAGATGCAATCTCGACGGCGCGAAGCATGTCGCGCTGCAGCGTCTGCCGCGTCGGCAGCTTTGGCGGGGCCGCGGGGCCCTCGAGGTGGAACTTGAGCACGTCGAGCACTTCGTCGGGATGGGCCTGCACATCCTCGCGACTGATACCCGACACCTTCAGCAGGTTCCGCCATCTGTCGGGGAGGCCCGTAAAGCCGGTCGACGACCGCGCGTCGACGCCCACGTGTTCCACGTGCTGCACCTGGTAGGGCATGGAGACGGCAAAGTCTTCATCATCGGACGAATCGTAGCCACCCTTCTTCTTCTTCTTGCTCTTCTTGGCCTTCTTCTTTTGCTTCTTGGGTTTCTTCTTGTTCGCGCGCGACGGCGGCGCCGGCTGCACGTGCTGGCCGAGCGTATTGAGTGCGCGCGAGCTCGCCTCGAGGCGGCTCTGCCCGCCGGCGGCGCCGCTCCAGACGTCCGGCAGGCCCTTGAACGTGCCGTTGGTCTCGTCCCACTCCACGTGCATCACGCGGCGCACGCCCTGCGGCGCGCCCACCCTGTCCATCGTCGCGAGCTCCTCCCTCGCGCCGGGCTTCACGCGCTGCACGCGCTGCTCGAGCGCGCGAACTGGACTCCCTCGCCGGCCGACCGATGGATGGCCTCCCCGCCGCCTCCTGCGACGGCCGGCTGCGGCGCGGGGAGAGGGCCGCGGGCTGCGCGGCGCGCTCGCGCTCGCGCTCGCGGTCTCGCTCTCGCGCGCGGCCTCGAGCCTCGCGTCTCCTCGCGAGTCGTCTCGAGTCGTCTCGTCTCGCGTTTGCCGCGTGTGCCGTGCGAGGCCCGCGCTGGCCGGAGCCCATTCTCCACTTGCGCGCGCCCCGCCCCACTTGTACGTGCAGGAATACCCCACTTACGCGCGGCGCTTTACGCCACTTGCGGGCCCGAATCCCCCGCGCCGCGTCGGAGAAACCCGCGCGCCTTCCTTCCCTCGTTCGGACCCCTTTTTACCCTCGGTTTGCTGCCTTTCCCCACGTGTTTTCACTGAGAATGCTGCGAGGCAATGTTCGCAGTGGTAGAAGGTTATGCCGAGAGGAAATGGGAAAGTCCTCTTCGCGTGGGGAAGTAGAGGTGGGCAACACTGGGTGGAAGAGGAAGGTACGGTCTGCTGACGGTGCCGTAGTGGCGGAAAAACTTAACTTGCACACAATATAGGAAAGTCTTTTTGTAGCCCCCAATGGCACGTGCTTCCCTTGCAAGCAAGGAGGCCTCAATAGAAACAAAGGGGTACAGAAAAGTCTTGTTTTCCCCCTTAAAAGCTCGTGGCGTACGCCAACTTGAGGATCATCATCAAAACTTCATGATTCGAGCTCGTTCTTGGCCACCAAAACGAAAAAAGAGGCACATCTAGAAACTGAATGTTGATTGATTTGCTCGCAAGGTTGTGCTCTAAAACAAATGAAAAAAAAGGCAACCGCGATGGATCAAGAGAAAGGAAAATTCAGACAGTTCTAGTAAACCTTTTCGATGAGGGACGCAGCGAGATCTTAAGCCTTTTTCGTTTCTCGTGCTCGCATGATGAGAGAAAGAGAGACGGCTCGTCTGCGTCGAGAATATTGCCATAGGTCAGTTCATAAGAGTGATCCACCGCTCAAGCTCCGTGCCGATTTTTTTCCGGCGAGGAGCTTGATGTTGGCACACGAAAGATTCGCTTGTAAAAGAAAGCCGGCCGAGACCCCTGGCGTGAAGGTCATCGCCAAAGATGTCTGCACCGAATTGATGGCGACGTCAAAGTCGCCAATATAAAGCTGATACGAAGAAACCAGTGCCGTGTTGAAAAATTGGGCGCCAGAATGCTCGGCGCGACATGCGGCCGCAATGCTTGCAGTGGCAAAGCAGCAGTCGGCCCCATTCGCAACTGCTTTGCCATCAAAGACACATGACGGCCCCGAGCTCTGCCCCTTCATGGGCTGCGCCGGGAGAAATATTGTTCGACGCGCTTTCGACGCAAAGCCCACCTCTGGAGCCCAGTCCGGGTGGTCTCTGTACATTCCCTCCATAGTGACAAGCTCGGCGAGCTTGTTCGTTTGATTGCACACGTGCCGACCAAGCACGGGGTGCGATACGATATACGCAATCGGTTCCTCGAGAAAGAGTTGCGACGAGATATTTCGATGGACGATTGGCGCAGAAAATGGGTTGTGCGCGATCGTCAAGGGGCCGCGCATCGTCCTATTCTGTCCAGCCTGCTCCTCGGTGGATATGCGAAAGCCTTCGAAAGTCGCAGCCTTGTCGAGAATGGCCACCTCTGAGGTCCGGTGATCCCCTGATCCCGCAACACGAATCGCCTGCACGATCGCACCCGTCCCCACGGATGCCACGACCCCAGAGGGCGCAAAGGGTCCTCGCAACTCAGCAACCTGATCCTTGTCCTCTAGAAATCGACTTAAAAAGGCCCCCGTTTCCGCCTCGTTGTCGGCAGACTTAACAAATCGAAGTCGCGGCGCGAACGTGTTGGCTCCTCGTCGCACCGCGAAGTCATCAAAAATGAGCTGACCCAAGAGGGTCTTTTTCGACGAAAGCTCAAAGGCAAGAGTTCCAAAGTCTTGAACTTCCACAACGGACGAGCTGTACACGGCCAAACGTGCAACCATGTCGAGCGCGTCGCGAGATCCTGCTCCATCCTTTACATCCAGAGACGTGATGGCAGCGTTGCTGAGCATGCCGCCCAGGATATAAATTTGCTTGTTGATATTGACATCGAAAGTTCGCCTCCAGCGCCCAAAGATCTCAGCTCCGAGTCGCGAGTGCCCATGAAGCTGCCATGTGGCATCGCCGACCATGAGCTGCGTCATTGCGCGTGAAAAAGCAGTTTCATTGCGGACCTCAAGCTGGCTCGTCACGGCAACGCGCGAAGGTCCAACGCCTGACAGCGTTAGTGCTGGCAACGATACGTGTGCAATCTTGACGCCGTCCGCGGAAATATCAAAGGCGCTGGGATGAAGTTGCTTGGTGCTTTGTCCGCCGTCGTGTACCTCCACGACGGCGTTCATGACGAGGCGATTCGCCTGGGGTCGGGATAGCTGCAGACTTGCAAGTCGCAGCGATGACTCGTCGACGGCTTGTTGCACGATGCTGGGTAGCAGAATGGTCAACACGAAAGAGGTCATTCCCGTCACGAGCAGGATGCCAAACCACACAGATTTTTGCGAAAAGAATGCACATCCTGCCACGCTGATTCTGCGCAAGACATTGTCTTCAGAATCACTCCACTGTCTCGTCACCTGTTCCGAGTCTGACACTTCTTCATAAGAGCTGCCGCGCCAGCGCAGCAAGTTCCTGTGACTCCGCGGGCTCGGACTGGCCTCTGCTCCTTCGCCCTGCAGAAGAGCCACGCCCGGGTCTGCTGCAGCTCCGCGCGCAGCCTGAGGTTGCTGCTGTTCTTGCTGCTGCTGCTGCTGCTGCTGCTGCTGCGACGGATAAGACCGCATGGGCGAGTACGAAGGGTACGACCGCATTCTCTTGGCGCCACGGGGCGCACGCGCGTAGACGGCACGGCCGCTACCCGGCGCTCACAGCTGCTCGCAGCGCTCGCAGCGTGGCCAGCAGAGATGATGCCGTCGGCGCGTGCCCCGCCACGCCCTGGTGGCTAGCGCGTTCGGCGCTGCCGCTCCAGCAAGCACGCACGCGGACGAGGACCCGCTGGCCCAAGCGCGTTCGTTGCAGCGCGCTTGCTCGAGTGCGCGCGCGCCCGTGCTCTGCAGGCGGGCTGCCAGCCGACGCGCGCGGGCGCGCACGCCGGGCGCGACAGACAGAGTTCTGCTTGCCTGTTCATGGTAGGCAGGAAGGTTGCGCCTCATTCGATCACCAGTATTCATGGACATTTTGATGACCTCACGCACAGTCAGCTGGTGGGCGGCCACTTCTTGACTAACGCGTTGACAGTGAGTAAAGAAAGCGGAACAGAGCAGATCAGAAGAGACAGATGGTCGCCAGGCCAGCGACGCGATGCCGTCGCTTTTCGAAAGAAAACAGAAATCGAGAAACAATTTGTAAAGGGGTTGTATAGATACAATTTTCAGATGCGTGTCAAGCCAAGCGTCGGTTGCCCGCGACTAATGGAGCGCGTTGGAGGCCTTGGTGACAAGGCGCTCTGAATAAGATTCCAAGTGTTCTACGACACGTTCGAGGTCGAGGACGGTTGCATGAAGGCGGTCCACTTCCTCGAGCACGGGCCGCATCTCCTCGTCTGGGTACTCAAAAATATCCAAACCACACCGACATGCAACAAAGTTAGTGATTCTTCGACTTTGGGATTCGTCCGTTCGTTCGTTCGTTCGTTCGATGCATACTTAACTTAGAGTATGTTGCACAACGCTGCTGGAAATCTACTTACATTTGGCCTGCATGTCATCTTGGATAGCCGAAAGGCCGCCCAGCGTAGAAGCCAGCTCACCGTATTTAGCGTACGAGACTCTGTTCATCTGTTCAAGACACTCAAAGTCGCTCAAAGCGTCTGCAAAGATATTCCAAATTAGTCGCGTGAACAGCCGACCTTCTGATCGCGACCAAACGTCCGGTTTGCAACGGGCGTGCGTCGCGTCGCGTCACGTCGCGCCATCATCGATACGCTAGCTTACCTTTGAGCTCCAGCTTTGCGTAGGCGTCAACAGTGCCCAGAAAAGTATTCATCTCTTGCTGCAGCGTCTGCGGGCTGGTCCCGCGCGCGACCGAGGCCTCCTTGCTCGCGTCAATGACCTCCGCTGGCCGCACAAGGCTCTCACTGGCATCTCGCGCAGAGGCCAGAATCCTTCGCAGCAGGCCGCCCACGCCGCTGGGAGGCGCTGCCGCGATCTTTTCTGCCCCTGGCGCGGCCGTTTCGTCGCGCGCAACGGCGTCTCCGCGCGTCGTGGTCGCCGCCATCCCTGGGCCGTCGCCATTCCCCGCATCGTCGATCTCCGCGTCGGCGCCCGGCGCGCTCGGAGAGCGGCTCTCGCGGGAGCGGCTCGTGCCCGCGGCTCGCTGCGCGGCGTCGTCCATGTTGCTGCTCCTCGCGCGGCGTCGAGTGAGTCTTCGCTTTGTATCCTCGCCCTGATCAGACTCGCGGTCAATCTTCTGCTCGCGAGGCCCCTTCAACGCCTGTTCCGGTATCTGAGCACGATGCTCAGGCCCCACAAGACCATGGGCCCGACCCGCCTCGAAACGATACCACGCGACACGACACCACACGACACCACGCCACGCGATGCCGCCGGCGCTGGCCCAAGCGGTCCCCGGGGCGACCCTCACCGCGCAGAGAAGTCCGCCGCGGCTCCGTGCCTCCGCTCCGCCGGCCGCTTTGTCCCAGCAGCAGGAGGGCGCCACTACAAAGTGAATCCTGCCTGCTGCAGCTGTGCTGCAGCTGCAGTTGGTACTATACTATCTATACCGGTAGGTTGCGCGACGTGTGTACCAAGGTGTGTACCGTAGAAGCGAGCCTCCTGGCAACGGTCAAAAGCGCGCCTTGTGCGCGCGACCGCGGGCGAGCAAGGCGTGCGTGCGAGCGTGCGCGAGGAGGCCGGGGAGGAGGGTGGGGAGCAGCAGGAGAAATACTGCGCACGGCAGGTCCTCGGCGGCGGCAGAACGAGGACTCCGGTCCGCGCTGGCTCAGGCAGGTGGACGGGGCTCCTGCCGACGGACGGCGAGCGTCCTCCCTCGGTAGGCGACGACGCGCTCTGGAGGCGGCTGGCTGGCTGGCCAAAGGCGCGAGGGAGGGAGCGGGCAAACTCAAGCGAACGAACAAGCGACAGTGTGAAGAAAAAGGTATTGGTGACGTGCTGCCTGAACGTCCATTTACTGATTCTGCCAGCCTATCGCCTGGTGGGGAGTGCCGCCGGCGACGACGACGACGAGGAGGAGGAGGGAGAGGAAGAGGACATCGACTACAGCGAGGACGTGCGCGAATAGGTGGCTCGCGGAAAGCATAGTGCAACGCAGTCATGGGAGCGTGCGCCTCCGTGAATATCGATGGCACCAAAGCCTTCGCCCATGCCATCCTCTTTGCAAACGGACCCGAACAACACCCGGGAGATGGAGGGTACCCTGTTGTCACTGAATTCGATAGCGTCGATAGCTTTGACGGCGCAATGGTCCACCCAAGCTGTGGCCAAAGTACCGCAGGGCCAGAAAAACCACTGTTTGTCCACGAACCGGCACATATTCGTCTAGGAGGCGACGTCGAGGGCTTAGCGTCATCCCCAGACTCGAGAGGAAGTGTCACGCTGTCCCCAACCCCGGTAGATCCAGAGTTTCCCAATCTGTTCCGACTCAATCGCGACGGATACCTTGTGCAGACGAGCTCGCTCGGCGCCATCCAGTTTGGTATCCCGCCAGAGTCCATCAAGGACTGTATGAACTACGGTCTCGAGGTACCAACGTTCTACGTTATCTTTGGAGAAATGTTCGACCGCAATTGTGGGCTCAGCACAGCAGAATTCGAGTTCCCCATATACTTTAATTACTTTGTCAAGAAGCGCAAAGTGACCATTCTCACGACCTCGTCCTTGGAGTCTCGAATTCGAACGGCTTTCCAAGAAACCCTTTTTGGACCAGCGCAGGAAAATCTCAAGTTTGACAGCGACTTTGCACCCTCGCAAATGCGCAAGTCCTTCTGGCCAAACTTTGAGGGCGAAGGCATCGGTCTTGACGGCGCGCGTAAAACCCTCACGCTCGAAGATCTTCTCGAGTTTATTCCCTTCCACGAGTTCCAAGAGAATATGCTCAACGACAACATTGCCATTAAACTCGCCAAGGAGTCAAACATGAAGGGGTCCTATGAATCCTTTTTCAGGGTCTACGAGTCCGGAGAGTGTATTGCGCGCATCCCGGCCAAGCTGACCATTTCAGTCCCGCGGCATCCGCGCCTTGCAAAGAACGTGTACAGACCCCCCATGTTTGGCGTGACAGTGCTCGGATCTTCACACGGATTTGACCCGAAGGGAAACACGACTGGCTTTGTGCTCTGGATCAACCGCGCCGGCATCATGGTGGACCCTCCTCCAAACAGCTCCCAGCTCATGGAGCGTATTGGCGTTTCGCCGAGCGCGATAGAGGGCATCATTCTCACACACTGTCACGCGGACCACGATGCCGGGACCTTCCAAAAGATCTTACGGCAGCGACAAGTTCGTCTTTACACCACAACGACCATCAAGGAGTCTTTTATGCGCAAGTACGCAGCAATCACCGGCTTTTCGGTAGAGTTTTTGTCCACTCTCTTCGAGTTCAAGGAGGTCGTCATTGGATCGCCTCTCCGCATTGGTTGTGCCATGATCAAGTTCTTCTATGCTCTGCATACCATTCCTTGTATTGGGTTTCAGGCCTCGTGGAACTCGTTGTCAATCGCATACAGTGCAGACACCAATTATTCGCCCTCGCTGATCGAGCAGCTGCACCACGATGGTGTTATTGGCCTTGAGCGCAAGCAGCAGCTGCTCCAGTTTCCTTGGGACTCCACCGTTGTTCTCCACGAAATGGGGGTGCCCCCGATTCACACTCCGAGTCTGGAGATTGAAGCCAAGTGCAAGGAAGACGCGACGTTGGCGGACCGTCTCTTCATTGTGCACGCTGCCCCAAACTCTTCTCTCAAATTTAAGCAGCTCAAGGAAATCGACACCATTAGTCTGCCGGTGCAGCGTTGCAAACACTGCGAAGAGAGAGAGATTCTCCGCAATCTCAAAGCACAATACTTTTTTCGACACATTTGGAAGCATCCAAAGTTGCTCAAGGAGTTGGCCTCGCTCGGTGAAATTCAAAGTGTGGGCCCTAACACGACCATCATCTCCAGCGACGAAAGTGCCGACTTCTTTTACATTGTCATGTCAGGAGCTGCTCGCGTTTCAGTTCCTGCCTCGGATGAAATTGTTGCCAAGTCATTCTCGGGCGAGGCACATATGGCTCTTGCCGCGGCCTCCGCGGCACAGGCGCCTCGCCTCTTGCACGACTCGGAAAGGTGTCTCGGGAATCAGATTTCTACCAGCAACAAACTGTTGCTCAGCGTCTCAGATTGCTTTGGAGAGGAAGGCATCACTTTGCTGCTGGAAGAAAAGCTCCGCTTGAAATCGTCCTTCAAGTCCAAGCCGCGCGGGTCGTCCGCTGCCTATCTCGTGGAGTCGTCATCGCAGAGTACAGAGAAACCAGCTCCCACGCGCCGTGCTTCCCGCTTTTCTGGACTTCCCTTTGCGCACGCCTCCAAGCTTGCCAAGCCATCCGCCTCGCAAAACACGTACGGATTCTCCGTGACGTCGGAGACGGACCTGTGCATTGTCAAGTTCCCTATTGATGGTGTCGTCTCGGCACTCCTGGCGTCCCGGTCAGGGACCCTCGTTTGCGATTCCCTTCTCCTCTCAAGTCAAGAAGCCACGGTCGAGGCCTTGCATGTCATTTTCAGCAACACCAGTCTCTATGAGATTCTTGTCGACCAAATGTGCATCGAGGAATTTCTCAAATTACTTCACAAGAAGCCCTTTGCAAAGGACGATATTTTACCGGAGCCGGCCATCATTATTGAAGGCAGTGTCACTGCAACAAATCAAGAAGCGAGTGGTGGGACCTTCCGCGGCATTTCGCACACCACAATTGACTTTCAGCCAAAGAGTGGACTCGGCAAAGGTGTTTTTCTGGGGAACATGAACAACATTGCCAAGGGGAACGCTTCCACGTTGGAGATTAGGGCAGAGAATGATGGGTATTACTACAAGATTGCCCAGACAGACTTTGCCAATTTTCTAAAGCAGTTTCCGGGCTTTCTCGTGCAGGTTCTTGATACTCTGTACATTCGGGCTTCATAACATGTTTGGCTGATGGCCGAGTCGCAGCTACTTTGATGATCGATAAGAAATACAGAGATGCTTTTTGTGAAACAGTAGAGGAGGCATTATTCCGCTTCCGTTCTCAGATCACGTCAGGGGCTGTGGTGGTAGTACTTCTTTGCTGCTGTCAGCAACGATGAGCGCCGAGAGCCATGTCATTTTCATGAAATACATGGAGTCAAATGGGTTGCTAGTATACCTAAGTACGCTAGGAATGCCTGGTGAGTTTCGTTCTGCTGAGACGAATTTGTCTGGTGGTGGGGTCGATGCTTCTCCCCACCGTAAGTGTCGTCTTGACGTTCTAGAGAAGAGCTTGATAATCATAGATCTTTGGCCGTGCTAGTTCGCGCTCTGAGCGATGTTAGACTCACCTTAATGTCGCACGAAGTAGCGGCTGCTGAGATTGGATGGTTACAGTAGACTTCCCATGGGCGCCAAGTTGACTTCACCACTTCTGGGGCGCTTCTGTCTGCTCACGTCATCTCCATTTCCCAACACATTCTTATTCATAAACCGCATTGTTAATCCATTTGTTGCTAGCAAAAAAGAAAGAAAACAGTTGAGCACCGAAGACTGTGATCGCGCAACGCGCCTTTGACGGTAGGCCTGTTCCTGGTTCCCTCTTTCCCCTTCACCAATGGGATAAAATAAATCTATGCAGACACTCTTTGATACGGACCAATCGACTCGTTCGCAATGCCAAGCAATGCGTGAACTGATCTCGATGCTTCTATCATCAGGTCAGCTGGCAGTGTTACTTGCGCCGGATTGTCGAGACTTGCGCTGGTTAGACTTCCTACAATAGGTTAAATGCGCCGGCAGAATATCTTTGCCAAAGAAGGGGCCAGTCCAGGCCTGAAAATTGGGTCGAAATATGTAGTCAAGATTCGACTGCTTCATCTTTTCATACTTTGATGTTTTGAACATTCCTTCGGCTGGTTCTGTTGACAGCTGCCGAATTTGGTAATCCTCAAGGTCTTGACCAAAACCCCCATTTGGAGAGGCAAGCTCGAGCGCACGCGCATGACTTAGACTGTGATTAATATTGATGCACGCAAACATGCAACCGGAAATTTTATCCTTCTCCTGTCCTACTTAAGGTGGCTAGGCCTAGTCAGGGAAACGTAAGAGAGAGAGCTTGGTAAAAAAAATGGACAAAAGGAAATACAGTACAAAAACCGCATGGTGAGAATCCGGCACCTTGAGATTCTTTTAAAAGTCGTTGTACCATGTCCCGCCAGACTCCATCATCGACTCATCGACGAACTTTTCATCCTCCTCGTGGCGATCGTCGCATGAGTCAAAGTTGTTCGCATCGAGACCCGACTCGGGCACACGCGGACGGAACTGCTCTGCAAGGCTATAGGAGCGATTCTCAATCTTTTCCCAGTCCACCGCAAACTTAAACTCTTCGGTGACGCCAAAAAACGGGTGCTCCTTCACGTGCGATGCATTTGACTTTCGGGTGCCATAGCGCTTGCTGGGAGAGGGACAGAGGAGTCGCAGCAGAAGCGAGCACAACTCCGGGCCGAAGAGCGGAGGGAACTGGATGGACGGGTAGTACTTTTCGTATTTTGAAATCTCAATGTAGCAGTCCCACGAGTTCTGCGACACAACATGAAAAGGCGAAAACCCGGAAGCCATTTCATACAAGATCACACCAAGACTCCACCAGTCGACTCCCTTGGAGTGTCCACTCCGTTTGTAAACCTCTGGCGCCGTGTACTCGGGTGTACCACAAAGTGAATAGGTGCGCTGATCGTGAACCATTTTTGCGAACCCAAAATCTGCCAGCTTCAAGTATCCATTCTCGGTAAGCAAGAGGTTTTCTGGCTTCATGTCGCGATGAATAATGCCCTGCGAGTGCATGTACTCGATGGCAAGAACGATACACGCCGTGTAGAAGCGGCACTGCGATTCGAGCTCAAAGCAGCCACAGATGATGTCGTCGTCGTCGTCAAGATCGGCGTTTCGCGCGTCGACAGTGTCCTTCATGAGCGAGTACAGCTCTCCACCCAGGCAAACCTCTGTGAGCATGTACACGGAATCGCCCTTGTTATAGGTGCACACCAGATTGACGAGAAACGGCGAATGTGTGGCAGACATGAGCTCGCGCTCATTTTTGATGAACCGCTGCTGCTTTTTGGCGACAACGGTGGCCTTGCGAATGCGCTTGAGCGCGTACGTCTCGCCCGTGACGCGGTCGCGGACCAAGTCAACAGTTCCGTAGGACCCGCTGCCGAGGGTCTGGATCTTTTGCAGTTTGTCCCACGGCACAACGTGCTTCTTGTTCTCCTTTGCGGACTTGCGATGCATAAATGTATCGCCAAGCTTTTGCTTGAGTCCCTCTGACAAAAAGTTCTCAAAGTTTGATCGCCGGAGTCCCCACACCTTGGTGCTTCCGGGTCCAACTGCAAAGACGTTGCAGCGCCTCGGAGCGTTGGTCAAGAGGGCGCCCTCCCCAAAGTAGTCGCCGCTGATGAGCGTACCAACGCGCTTTGGCTCGGCATCCTTGTCCTGGCCTTCCTCGGTGAGCGTACATTCGAGTGTGCCGTCCTTGACAATGTAGAAGATGTCACCCTCTTCGCCCTGATGCACGACGTACTCGCCGGGGGCAAACTCGACCTCTTCGAGTGTCGAAGCGATGAGCGCAATTTGCGAGCTGTCGAGATCCTTCATGAGGTCGAGACTGGACAGCACGCGGTAGCACAGGTTGTGCTCAAAGAGTTCACGGAGCGAGCCCATGTACTCTTGGAACTCGTTTCGGCCGAGCGCGAGGCATTTGACCACATCGGAGTCAGCGATGGCGCTGGCGTTGCGGACGCCAAAGGCCTCCCCAGCGCTTTCGTTGCCTTCATCCAAGAGCGCGCCTTCGCCAATGTACTCGCCTCGCGTACGGCGCGCCACCACATTCGGCGCCGCAGGCGTCGAGGATGCCGGCACGCTCGAATGGCGGTTGCTGGACTGCGTGATGATCACTTCGCCCTCCTCGATGAAGTACATGGTGTGACCCTGCTCGCCTTGGCGCATGAGGTACTCACCCTTGACAAATGTGATGGGCTTGAGCGCCGCGGCAATAGCCTCGCGGGTTTCGCGTGGCAGCTCCCGAAGGCCTGGGATCTCGGTGATATTTTCGAGCAGTGACCCACCACGCTCCAGCTTGCGCTTGAGAGCCTCCACGGTAACCTTTTGGTACTGGAGGCGGGAGATCACCCAGAGACGGCAGTCTGTGACTGCCCGCAGAGTCCCCACACAAAGTCCAGGGCCGAGGAGAGCTTGCTCGTTGCCGAAGTTGACGTTTTCGTCGTCAAGTTGCATTTCACCCTCAATGAGGAGGACAAAGTACATGAAAGGAGCATCCTTGATGAAGATATCTCTGCCCGCCGGACACCGTGCCTCGGACATGCCTTCGAACAAGTCATCGTACAGCTCGGGATCAAAGAGCGGAAAGTCGCTGAGCCGTTCTCGCGCCTTTTCCTTGTCCTCCTCGCTCTTGGCGCGCTCGCCCTCGATGCGAATGCCGCTGGCCTGCAGGCCGCTGTTCGGATCGTCGCCCTCCAGCTCGGCGCGAAAACCCGTGAAACCCTTCTTCTTTTCGCGGAATCGCTTGCTCTCCTCATCGCGGCCCATGACTTGCTGACCGATCTGCAAGGTGCCGGAGCCGTCATCGTCCTTGGACTCTGTGACGTTTGCGCTTTGAGCACGGGGTTGATCATTCGCTTTGGCTCGAACTTCAGGGTCTTTGATTTTTTCTTCGTTCATGACTTCGACGTCCTTGGTGCTGCGGCTACTCGGCGCCGCGTCATAGTCGCCCTTGGTCTCTGCGCTGCCGCGATGGTCGTTCTCGACAGGCGCGGACATCGGTTCGCTGCCGGGCGTGAATGGCTCATCGAGGGGCACCTCGCTCGGCGTCGATTTCTTCGACGCGCCGCCGCCCATTTTGCTTTCAGTCGCGCGTGGACTCGCGTATCGTGATGCGCCACTCTTGCTGCTCGCGGCGACCCGGCGTCGCGAGCGAGGACGCGATGGCCTCTAGCCAGGGCCTCGCCGCGTTCGTGGTACGCTACCTTCGGCCGCGGCCACCTCGTCGTCGTGCTCGCGAACCCAGCTCGAGAAGACAGTCTTCGACGAGCTTTCCCGATTCGCGTCTGCGGCGGCCTATGACACGGTGCAGCGAGGGGACTCGAAGAAGTGCAAGAGCGCGGGGATGCGCCTCTCCAACCGCGCTACGCCTTTGCGCCTGCGCGCGCTCAAGCTGTCGCGCTCGACCTCGCGTCGGACGCACGGAAAGGAGGAAGACTCTGCCGACCTATTCTTGCCTTGGATTTAGGTAGCTTCGTCTTCCGCGCCACTGCCAGCAGCAGCAGCAACAGCTGCGAGGCGTTAACTCTCTTCTCCGGATGCCGCTTTATTATTTTGAAGGTAGAAGCAGCAAAGAAACCTAATAAGCCTGGTGAAGTGGACCAACCCCTGCTAATCTATTCTCGTTTGGGCTTGATCGAACAGTCTACTTAACGCCATCCAACGGAAATATAGGATATACGGTAAGTTATGATTGGGACGAACTATCTTTGTCCCCAACTGTATAGGTAAGCACCATGAACAGAAACTGATGTATCTCACCTAGCCTGCCCCTCCGGAGACCTTTTCGTCCATCAGATTCTTTTCGTTTCGAGAGGCGTGCGGCGCGGACTCATCCCTTCCTACGGGGACGACGGAACGGGGGTCCGCGCCAAGCGTCTTTTGGGCGCGGAGGACGACAAGGAGGAAGAAACAGTATCGGTCAGAATTGTGCAAATGGCCGAGTTTTTGATTGAGAAGGAAATGAAAAAGGAATCAAGGAGGATGAAAATTGAATGAACAAGGACGGTTGAACCCCCAGCGGACACACCAGGGGTTGAGATTGTTGCGTATTAGGAGTGGGGAGGGGTATGGGCGGATGTGGCTGCGGGAAATACGGGCCTGACGAGGAGCGGAGCGAAGAAGAGCAACAGCCAAACATTGTGGCAGGGTGGGTGGAAAGACCGGATGGACGGGCATGCCAGGGCAGGTGGTGTCGAACATTTTCGTTATTACTCGTTCTTGGATTTCTCGGCGCCTGGGATCGGACCTGTGCACCATTGAGGAGCCCAAAGCATTTGGAATCCAAAAAGGTAGAGCATGATAATGTGATAGGCGACCTGGAGGTACGAGAGCTCGATCGGGTACACGGTCTCGTATGAGAGCACGAGCAAGGCATGAACTGTTTAAAATGATAACGGGCGGGCGATCGAGCGAGCGAAAAGTTAGTTTTTCGCGAGGGAACGAAACGAAGTCAGAGTATTGCCAAATCTAAGTCTTCTCTGCGAGACGCTCCTTTCAGGTCTGCGAGTACACCCCTCAAAACACGACGAGGACACGGGACGGGAGAACAGCGACTGAATGCATGAGACAAGACTAAACTTACCGATGCAACTTGCGAATTGTGAAAGCTGAAAGGTGGTGATCCACTTCTTGAAGGGGTTGTTGATGCCAAAGCTCGAAACAAAGTAATGAGTGTACATGATAACGTGCGTCACCGAATTGATAAAGGCGCCGTACGAAGCCGTGCCGGATCCCCAGCCTCGGCTGAGAAGAAAAGGCCAGACCATGGCGATGGTGGCGTGATGGAATACCTGCAGGAACGAGATTTGCCTGTAGCTCTTCTTAAAGACCATGACAAAGGTGTCGACGTAATCAAGGTACTTTGAGAGGAAGTGAACAAAGACGAACCGCTCGATGTCGGCGTCGCGCTTGTTGTTCAGACCAAAGGGATTGCGCAGGTCTGTCGGAAAAAGACCCCAGCTCATGTAAGCGCAGAGCACGATCTGCGTGAGATTGTAGATGGGCTGAACGCGGTTGCGCAAAAACTCTGTGGCTGGAGGCTTGTCACGCATGAACCGGCTGAGCGTCCAGACCGCGACCAGATACAACGCGGGGATGCCCATGTAGACCGGCTCGGAGACCATGGTGTCGTAAAAGAGACTCCGATTGAAGACCATTTTGCCGTCATTATCATTTGGCCCATTCTGGAAGGCGTAGTAGAAGGCGACGCCAAAGAGCGCGCAGATGTTAAAGGTGCGGAAGAAGCCATCACTTCTGTCGATGGCCCTTCCGGCCCCGCGTGGCTTGGTCGTCTTTTCCGTTTGCGCAGCAGCCGTGATTCCCGCGGCTCCTGTCACCTTCTTTGGGTCCGGCAGCTCCACGGGCATCGCAGGCTCTGCGTGAGACGCCATCTCTCACAGATTCCACTTGCCTGCTTCTTCTTCTCCTCCTTCTCCTCCTTTTGCTGCTGCTGCTGCTGCACGTCCGCCAGGAGCGTCTGTCGGCTCGGCTCACTCGCGTGCGGTCTGGCCAGTTCCGGGTCTGGAGCATGGGCGCCTCTTTCCCTCCAGTCTTGCTTGCATGCAAGCAAAGCCTTGCCTCGCCTATTGTCAGAGCAAAAGTTGAAGTTGGCATGGACGTACGTACCACGCACCCACCGTGGCCCCCCGCGTCGAGCCACGCCGTGTCGCGTCAGGTCCCACGGCCACGGCCGGCACGAGCTGCTGGTGCTGCAGCTGCGGCTGCTTTCGCTGCAGATCAGAAGCGCGAGGCCGTGAAGGGCGGAGCGCCCCGTCGATCGGCGGGGCCATCGCGCTCGAGGATGATCTTGAAAACTCGCGCGGCCTCATCGATATCGTCTTCGCGATGAGCGTAAGCGTAGTTCGGAAGGTAGTGAGTCGCAAACCACGGTGCAGCATAAAACCATCCCAGCCTCGATCAGAGCCCAAGAATCCGCGGCGTCTGCTCGAAGAGCAGCGCGGAGTGGGGCGGCGGCAGTAGCGCTCGGTCGCCGCAGGTCCTCGGCGCCGCGGGTTTCTTGAGTTTCCAGCCCAGTCTCGAGAGATAGATGGACGACCTCCGGCAAGAGAAGGAAAGAAGGAAAGAAAGAAATGAAGAGCAGCCTGCAGCTGTGGGGCGAAGTTCCGGTTTCATCCGGAGGCGCGACACGCTTACATTGGGCTCGCGCAGCCACGAATCCGAGCTCTTCGCGCCGCACGCCCGCGACACCCTCGCCATCTCCCATGCAAATCACGAGCCTCTAAACCGCCGTCACTGCGCGAAACGCGCGCTGTCGTCCTGGGCGGCCGGCCGGGCGAGCAGAGCGAAGTGGCACGGACTCGATCGAGCTCGCCGCAGCAGAGGTCCCCGAGGGGTCCCCAGGATGTGCACACCCTGGATTTGTCACCACAGTCCCCACAGACAGACCATCGATTGCGTCAGCTGCCTCGTAATGGTCTATGTGGGATAGGCCGCTTAGAGAAAGGAGCGCGAGGGGGCATGAAATGAAAAGGCTCAAGAAGAGACCTATCAAAATGTCCTGCCGACTGGGGACTCCAAGCTCCGAGATTGACTGGAGAAGAAGGTGAGAAGTCTGCGTCCAAGAGGATCGCCGTGAACTGCACCATGCGGCGATATCCCCAAGCAACGTGTGCTAAGCTAAGTCGATCCGATCTCTTGATCACTTCCTTCTCTGGAGAGACCAGAGAGTTGTCGGATGCGGTCCGACATGTCACGATCTGGTTGGTTGGGCAATCGAAGTAGTATCACTTTTCGCGAAGTAGCCGCCAGTCTCTGATTCTTCGAGGGAGTCGCTCTCAGCATCGCCTCCCTCAGCGCCACCGCGTTTCTGCCTAACAGTAAGATCATCGCCAAGGATTCCAAACTTGTTCGTCGACTGTGTTTTTCCCTCGCATACGGGCACAAGAGCCTGCTTCACTTCTTGGGTTTACATTTCGCTCTTTGCTTTGCTTCTTGCTCTTTGCTGTGTTTTTCGCTCCTTGCTGTGTTTTTTGCTCTTTACTTTGCTTTGGCTTCGCATCATGGCTTCACGTAGTTCCCGCTTGCTGTGCACGATTGCTTTGCTTTGCAATGTTCCGCATCGCTCTGTTTCTGTTTCCGTCTGGATTTCGTGCACAGACGAGACAGACTCCGTTCTGACGCGCATCCCGACGCGCGCGAAGGGCGCGACGCTCGCGCGGGCGAAGACAGCGCAGACGCGGCCGCAGAAGTCGTCGGGCCCGCAGGCGCAGCCGCAGACGGCACGCCCGGCCGCCGCAGCCTGCTCTCGCGCGCCCGCGCGAAGGGCGGCAGGAGATCGCGCTCCAAGTTGAAGGCGTCGTGGGCGTCGCGGGCGTCGACGTCGGCAGGGAGAGCGCGCACAAGAAGCGAGCAAGCGAGCAAGCGAGAGAAAGGACCGGAGAGTGGCGGCGAAGGACCGCGCGGCGACGAAGAGCATGGGCAGCGACGCGGCGAGCCCGCAAGGTCGCAAGGCCAACGCGGAAGAGGCGGCGAAGAAAAAGTCGCTGCTCATCTTTGGCATCGGGTACGTGGGCACGAGGCTGGCCAACAAACTCGTCGAAGGGGGGCGATGGAAGGTGAGCGGCACGGTGCGCGAGGTGCTGCCAGAGCTTGACGAAGACTTTGCCGAGTTTTATCCCGTCAAGAGCCTGGACCCGAGCGTCGAAGTCGTGCAATTTCCCTTTCCCCCAGGCGCGGAAAAAGATCTGGAAGCGTGCAAGACCTGGCTCCGCGCCTATGACAACTTTCTCTTCACCGCGCCCGTGAGCAAGGAGACGGGCCAGGATCCTTTTCTCGGAGACCCGGTGCTGGGCCAAGCCCTGATCGAGCTTGCGCAGGAAGGCGAGATCGACTGGGCCGCCTACCTGTCAACAACCTCAGTCTACGGAGACCACCAGGGCGGCTGGGTCGACGAGACGACGGCTGTGACCCCGACTTTGCGACGGGGCAAGCTGCGTGCCAGTGTGGAGCGCGACTTTCTCACATCTGGGCTCCCGGTCCAGATCTTTCGCCTGCCAGGCATTTACGGGCCGGGCCGAGGACCGGTCGCGCGCATCCGCCGCGGCGAGGCCAATGGGATTGTCAAGGAAGGCCAGGTATTCTCGAGAATTCATGTCGACGATGTGGTTGGCGCAGTCGAGCTTTCAATGGCGAAACCTAACCCTGGCCGTGTATACAATGTCGTGGACGACGAACCGGAAATGAACCACATTGTCACCGAATACGCGTGCGAGCTGCTCGGCGTGCGAAAGATCAAGAGACAAAACTACGATGATATCAAGGATTCGATGAGCGCCTTTCGTCGCGGCTTCTTCTCCGAAAGCAAGCGGGTGTCGAACAAGCGGCTCACCGAGGAGCTCGGATACGCGCTGCAATACCGGACGTACCGCGAAGGTCTTGCAGCCCAAGTCGAAGAAGAAGTAGCCGCTGGATGGACAGTAGTCGAAGCTGACTCCAACGCCGAAGACGGCAAAGGAAACAGCGCCAAGCAGACAGAGCTCAAGAACGAGAGCGCCAAGCCCCAGGAAGCCGGCACGAACTCGCAACAGGTTGGTTCACCGCGCCCGGTTGTCCGGCCACGCACTCGCGGACCAACCAAGGCCAAATCCTCGACAGAATGGGCCTTGGAGCAGGCTCAGGTCTGGCTCGGCTTTGCGGCTGACCTGCTGTGGCGTCGTGTTCTCGAGCCTCTCCACGCAAAACTCTGGCAAGGGCCATGGGCGCCAATCCTGGCGTCCACGCTGCGTAGCTTTGGTCTTGGTTACTGGGTTCCTCGCCAGCCGCGCCAGCCTTGGCTCACGCCCGGTTCTCCACAGCCGACAACATGCTTTCTCATTGACAATGGGAGCCTTCGCGCGGACTCGTACAAGCAGCTTCGTGTGCACGCGGGCAATTTGGAGGCTGAGTTGCACCGTAGCGGTGTTGCCAACGTTCAGGTGTTGGCGGTGTCTGCGCGTTATAGCGACAGAATCGGCGCGGAAGAGCTGGACGGCTCGAAGGCGATGACCCTCGAGCCCACGCTCGCTTCCCTCACCAGCGCAGCAGAGGCCCAGGGCGACGACGCACCACGTGTGCTGGCAGTGCCCTTTTTCCTCGGGCCCAGCAAGACGGTGACGGATTTCGTCCCGAGCAAGCTCAAGCAGTACCTTGGGGGCAACGAGGGCGAAGACTGGGCCGTCGCCGCGCCTTTGGTGAGTGCAGATGCCCGGATTGGCGGCATGCTTGCGGATAGCGTGCGCAAAGTAGCCGCGGACCAGGGCTTGTCCCTCCCACTTCGCGTGGTACTTGTCGACCACGGATCTCCGAGCCGGTCCGTGAACCGGACGCGGCGCGCTCTCGCTGCGCAGGTAAGGCGATTGCTCGGGGACGAGGCGTGCTGCGTTGTGGATTGCAGCATGGAGCGCCGCGACGGCGACGCCTTCGCCTTCAACGACCCTCTTTTGGAGCGAGTCTTCGACCAGGGCGGGCTCAGTGAGGGTCCTGTAATTCTCGCCATGGCATTCCTGGCCCCTGGGCGCCATGCCGGCGAGGACGGCGACATTGCCGAGATCCTCACCGATGTGCGTCGGCGCCATCCGCTGCTCGAGGTCTACCAGACGCCGCTCCTCGGCGACGTGGTCGTGAACGCCCCCAAGCTCTTGCCCGTTCTGCGCGACAGGTGCCTCGAGACCATGCGCTAGGTAGCTGGTCCGCACATCCTGATGCCAGTCCCGCCTGGACTCGTTTTTCGCCTCGGTCCCCGTTCATGATTAGGTTTCATCAGTAAAGGCATTCATTCCCCTCCCCCCCCCCCGCTTTCACACCTTGGTGGAAACAAGTCCAATCAAGCAAACGTGCTGCTTTGCACTTGTCCACCGGCGGGCTGGTTGCTGCAGCTGCTGATGACAAGGTCCTCGTCCTCGTCTCCTCCAACTCGAGAGCAGCCTGGTGCAGCCGGGAAGGGAGGCAGACTATACTTAGCCTAAAGACCAAAAATGACCAAAAGCACTCGAATCGAAACGCGAGTGTGGCGTGCGCCGCTGCGCACACTCTGCTCGCTGCACACACACGCCCTCGCTCACTCACTCTAGCATTGCCATCTGTAAGTAAGAAGTGGGCCAAAGCCGCCTTGCATCTTCATCTTCGTATCCCATCATCTCTCGAGCACCTGGGCCGTGACGCGCGTCGCGCTGAGCCAAGCCAGCCAAGCCCAGCCCAGCCCAGCCCAGCCCAGCCAAGCCCGCCCGCGTCTCTCCTGCCAGCGCCCTCCGTCCCTCGTTCACTCACTCCTCCATCACCTCGCGCGGCCCGGCCCTGTGCGCTCGAACCAGATCCAGCGTCAGACATACATACATCCCTCCCTCCCATCCATCCAAGAGGGCGCGCGCCCGCGCCGCCGCTGCCGCGCGCTACCTTCCGCGCCGCGCCGCGCCTCGCTCGAGCCGCGCGGCGGCGCGCGGAAGGGCCCCAAGTGCGCGCGGGAGGGAGGGCGGGAGGCCGGCGTGCACGCGCCGCCGCTGCTGCTGCTGCACGCGCTGCTGCTGCACGCGCTGCTGCTGCTTGTTGGGCCTGTCTCGCCTGCACGTGCCGCGCAGAGGGAGAGAGAGAGAGACGAGCTCGGAAAGGGTGCACGGCAAACAGACAGACATCGCGGCGACGCGGCGCTTCTGCGCGGCGCGGGCGAGAGGCGGCGCGCGGCGCGGGGCGAGGCGAGGCGGGCCGGCCGGCGGCGAGCGGGCGCGCGATCGCGCGTGCGTGCGCGCGCGCGGGCGAGGAGCGATGTCGCGGGATGGAGATGAGGGTAATGGAGGCGGCGGCGGCGGCGGCGGCGCTGGCGGGGACCGCGAGGAGGACAACTCGGCGCGGCACTCGTGGCGGTGGAGCGTGGCGCGGGCGGAGGAGGTCGCCGTGGCGGAGGAGGTCGACGCGGAAGACGTGGACGGCGAGGCCGGCGGCGACAGCGCGGCGAGGAGGAGGAGGACCCTTCCTCGAAACGGGAGGCCCGCAGAAGAGGCCGGCGTGCGCACCTCGCTCGGCTTCGAGGCGTGGAAGCGGGAGAGCCTGGCAGCTGCCCTCGCAAGGTCCGGCATGCACGTGCCGGCCAGGGCCTCCAAAGCGCAGCTCGTGAACCTTGCGCGAGAACGATTTGACCCCGCGCGGAGAGCCTTGCCCTTGGACAGCGATGGCAACCGCGTCCGCTACACCTCACAGCAGTCGGGCGTCAAGTACGTCCAGGGCCCCATGGCCGCCAACACGGAACGCATCAGCAGCGTCCCACGCCAAGCCGAGCTCTACTTCTCCGACGAGGCCGCCGTCGTATCGACCGAGGGGAGTATTCATCGCGCCCCGCCAGCTAATTTTCGCACGATGCGCAGCCTCAGCGAGGGCGAATTTGCCGCAGAACTCCAAGAGATCGAAGACGAGCTCGATATCGAGGACATGGACGAAGAGGAGGAGGGCGAGGCTCAGGAGACGCTCGAAAACAGAATGCGCCTCGAGTTCTCGAAACCGTCGCAGCGCAGGGCCAAGGCTTTTGCAGACCTCCACCACCCACGAAACCGCGAGGGCAAGCCCTACCCCGTCTGCGGGACGCACACCGGTCACCACTGCCCGGATCTCGGCTCCATTGGCAACATCATCTTTTGCAGCTCCAAGCCCGAGTCAGAGCTTGCGCGCTACGGCGCCGGCATTAGCCTCTACTTTAAATGGCTCAAGTGGCTCACGTGGATGTTCCTCTTTCTCAGCATTCTGGCCTTTCCCCAAATCTACCTCAATTGTGCCGCCTTCTCCGGCTCTGTCAACTACGGCATTGGCGCCCTGGAGGCGACCATGCTCTCCAGCATGGCCAGCGCCGATCTCAACCAAACGCTCATCCTCACGGACGAGCAGCTCTCCAGCGTCGGCATCAACATCTTTCGCCCCTTTGTCAACTGCGACGAGGACTGCGCCGTGAACCGCGAAAATCTCGGATACCTGTACATGGGTCTCAATTTCGCAATCGTCGGCGTCTTTATCATTGGCGTGGGCTACCTCTCTCTCTTTGAGGCTCGCGAGCAGCCGTCTATATCGCGCAAGACGCTCACCGTCGATGAGTATACCGTGCAGGTTGTTCGTACACCCGATAATGCCTCTGAGGAGGCTCTCAAGCAATACTTTGCGGAAATCACCGGGGAACCCGTGCACGAGGTCATCGTTGCGCACAACAGCGGCAAGCTCATCAGTCTCTACGTCAAGCGCGGCCGCATCATCCACAAACTTTGGAAGGCTGCCTCCAAGGTGTATGGCGTGCGTGAAAAGTTCACCAAGGCCGAGGCGCAGGCCATGGAAGCCGCCGTTGTTGAACACCGTCGCATCATCGAAGAAGATCTCGAACTTGGGTCTCGCTCCTCGTTGCGCCATTCCGTGAGTCGTAGTGTCGGAACCTCAAATCTTCCCGTGAGCCCGATTCGTCGCTCCGAGTCCGTCGAGTCCTTTGGCGTGCACAGTATTGAACCCGAGGACCTCCTTTCCTTTGTCCGTGTGCGCAAGGCTTTTGCAAAGCGCGTCGAGAATCTCGGTCTCATTCAAAGCGAGCTGCGCCGTGCAGTGGCGCAGTACGACAAGCTGTATGCTGACTTTGAAGAGATCAACATCGAGCTGCAGCACATGGATGCCGGTGATCGCTCCGTGTCCGCCTTTGTCACCTTTGAGACGCAAGTTGGCTTCCTGCGCTGCCTCGACCTGGCCGAGACGAGTCGTCGCAGCAGTCGCAAGTCCGGCAAAAAGCTTATCTTTGACGATAAGCCCGTGCGCGTCCGGCCGGCACCCCCGCCCTCGACCATCATTTGGGAGCACTTTGACTTTGATTGGTGGCAGCGCTTTCGCCGCCGTTGCATGTCGACCATGATCATCGGCTGCGTCCTCGCCGTCTCCATCATCACCACCTATGTCTTTTCTGTCGTGCGCGAAGTGGTTAGAACGGAGCTCACCAAGACGGAGTGCATCATCCCTGCCAACTTTACCTCGGTGGACGACCTTGCGCAGTCCATTATCGAGGGAGACTATCCAACGTTCTACGACTTGGAAGACCTGGTTACTTCACTTCTTGAGTGCACCTGCGGGCTTTCGACCTTTTCCGAGGTCGGGTCCGCCGCGCTCGATCCTGATGATCCCTGCTATGCATTCTGGAGCGACAAGGTCCCGCTCTTTGGCTACACCTTTATGCTTTCCATCGTCATTGCTGTGACCAACTTTTCCATCCGCGCGGTCATGGCCAAACTCATCACCTTTGAGAAGCATCACTCTCTCATTGGCATGCAGCTCTCGCTCTCTCGTCGTGTTTTGGTCACGCTCATTTTCAACACGGGCCTCATCCTCTTTCTCATCAATGAGGACTACAGTCTCATTGGCCTCGGCGCCATCAACGAAATCTCTCGCCTTTCCGGCTACAGGGACTTTACGATGGAATGGTATGCAGACGTCGGTCTGCAAATCATCTTCATCATGCTCATCAACGTCTTTGCTCCCCAGGCCTTCATTTATCTCGAATATGCCTTTGCTTTGTTCTTTAAGCGTAACGTGCGTTGCCGAAAGCCCACGTCCCAGCGCGAGCTCAACGAGTGGAACACGGGGCCGACCTTTTTGCTGCACTATCGGATCGCGCAGAATCTCATGACCGTCTTTGTGACCTTTCTCTACGGGCCGGGTATGCCCGTTCTCTATCCGCTGGCTGCCCTGGCATTTCTTGTCTACTACTGGACTGACAAGTACTTTCTTTTGCGCTACTACCGTACGCCCCCGCGTTACGACAGCCGCATCTGGACCCAGTTCACCACGAATGCAATGCTCATTGCCGTCATTCCCAACGCCGCCTTTGCAGTTTGGATGTACTCCACACCGGGCATTTTCTGGTTTCCCTCAGAGGACTCCAGCGAGAGCTTGAGCCCCTTTGGCAACGCAGTCAACTTTTTGTTTGGCTCGACTCCCAAGGATGGGTCGTTTGCGCAGTCCATCAACCAGCGCATCACCTTGCCTTTCATTGCACCTATCGTCGCCTTCTTTCTCATTTACTCGTTCTTTGTACTTCTGCTTCGAGTCTCGAAGAAGTTCCGCCGCGGCGTCGTCTTCGTTCTTAATCTTCTTTCTTGTGGTTTTATCAGTAAGAATCGCGTCAAACGCGTCAACCTGCACCCTCCCATCAGCTACGCCAAGCGCCGGGGCATTGTCAGCGGTTTGCCTTCCTACTCCATCCTTCGCAACCCCATTTACGCCAATGCCTTTGGCATTGATGAAAATTATGCAAAGGACCACACCAACGTCAGCTCCATGAAGGACATTACTGCAAACCAGCTCCCCACGTTGCCCGTCATTTAGGATGCAGTAACGCGCTTATGATAATTTTCTTTTGTGTTTCATGCCAGCCATTTTTTGTCTCTTTGTGCTTGAACAATCACTCGCCGACGAGTCGGAAGCCAACATTCCAACGCTTTGCCCTCTACGGACGCGAAGACAATTTCTGCTCCCCTGATTTGATCACACAAAGTAGTCCAGCATGTCGATGGCAGAAAATGTGAGAGCGCGCGAAAGACTGCTATGCTTTTCTTACTACGTTCGTTGTAGATCTTCCTTACTCGGATCGCTCCCAAGTGTTGACAAAATCTTAGCATTCCGCCATTCATTTTCTGAAATCGTTGTTTCACAAAGGATTCATCCCCATTTGTAAACGAGCATTTCTTGGCCTCGTTGGAGGTCTGTTTTTTCTTTCTTTGCAAAGAAATGAAGCAGCGCTTCTTCTTCTTTCTTGCTTGCCCTCCCTCAAAGTGAAGAGAAATGAAGAGACGGCGCTCGGTCGGAAGTCGGCATTGCAAGTGAATAATGTAGGCTACAAATGAAGAATACGAAGAGCCCCGCAAAGGGAAAGCAAGCAAGCAAGCAAAGGCAAGCAGTACACATTACGACCTTGCTGGCTCTGCGACCGCTGGCGCTCCCAGCGTGGCGTCGCAGCATCCGCGTTTGCCGCGTCGCGGTCGCCTGCGCCGCCTTGTGCTGCCCGGCACGCGGCGCCTTCCACAGCCGGCTGACTCTACGACTCACAGTCAAGATCGTAGACTCTGACGACAACGACGACGAGGACGGGGACGTGGACGACGAAGACGAGGAAAAGAAATAAGAAAAGAGCGCAGATATGCAGAGCGACGCAAGAGGTTCCCGAACTGGGCAACAAGCCCAGTCTTCGGATGCTCTTTCAGTGACAGCCTTCAAGCAGTCGCTTCTTGCCGCTCGTGGACTTAGAGTCCCATTCACAAAGTAGGTTCGCGCGCAGCTCCAGCGGCTCGCGTATTACGAGACCGCAGAGAGCGCGAACGTCCTGCTTCACTGCTGGAAATGAGAAACATGACGAACTAACAAGCCAGACCGGCTGCTACCGTTGCGTTACCCAGAGGTTTGCGGAAAAGAACAAACGCAAAGAGACAATGGATCGAGGCTGGCGTCAGTGCTGACGGCTTATGTCTGCTACGCTTTTATAGGAATGAACACGACGCAAAGCATGTTGGTGAGTTCAACGTAATGGGCCAAGAAATCCGGATTGAGGGATTCGAGAATGCCAAGCTCGACCCCGTTTATCCTTATTGCATCTCACTTGAAGGCACACATCTGAAGCGAAAGGATTACAAGGAAGTCGGTGCACCTCTCATTCTCTTTACCTCGACACATCGTGATCAGAGAATTATGATCAATGCCCTAATGGCGCTCGTTGCCTCATCGCTCTCGAGCGGTCTCTGCAAGTTTACCGCGCAGGTCCGTGATACATTCCCCGCTCGCTTGAGTAGCGCTTCTAGCGCGACGGATCCGGACGTTCGATCCGTTCGCAGCGACCAGAGCGGGTCTTCGATGGGATCGTTGCGCAAACGTCTTCAAATTCGTAGTGCGCTTCCAACCTTTGGTCGTCGAAAACGCAGCTCTGCAACAGCAGCTGCTGCTGTTGCATCCAGAGGTGACACTGCCAGCGTGGGCTCGTACGAGCTGAATCGTCACACGAGCGTCCCTAGCAATCCATCACGATCGCGCTCGCCATCGTACAGCGTTGTGGACGCAATGGAGGATGGCGCTCGCCAGAACCCGGGACCACGTGAAACGGAATATCTGCGAACGGCTGTCCAATGCTGTCGCTTTCTCTTTGACTGTAGAGGTCTCGCCATGGAAGAGCTATTCTGCCCTCTTGAGGGAACTGCCAAGGATCAGGCAGAAGAACTCAAAATACAGTTTTCTGGTCAAGGCCGGCGCCCGAGTCTCCGCGGTTGTACACTAAATGTCGTCTCTCATCTTTTCACGTGGGCGCTAAGCAGGCTCGATCCAGGACTTTTGCCCGACAATGTTTTCTATCGCTATCAAATCGCAATTGACAAACTCACAAGTCTCGATTTGGACAAGGCTCATTCTCATGCAACAGCACAAGCTGCCGCGCGAATCGTTGCATCTCTCTCAATCGAACGTGCATACGTGCTGCGAGACGTTGTCGCGCTCTATGGGTCTGTGGCGAGGACAGAAGCAGACCGAGCACGCTTCTGTCGTCTCATCGCTGGTCTCGTTGTAAATTCTCTCCGGGCATATGTGCGGAGTACCCCAGACGCTCCGTATGGAGCTCTTGAACCAGGTTACATCGAGTCTTTCCGCATTTTGATCGATACTCTTGATTCCAAGATTATCGGTGAGCCCATCTTTGAAAAGGCTTTGTCAGGGTATTCCGCGGTGGAGCGCGTGGAGCGGCTGTGTAGCGATCTCCCGACGAGTTGGGCTCCACCCGCCACCGAGAAATCCTTTTCTGCAGCAAACGATCAAGATTTCGAAATTCAAGATGGCTCCACGTCTGATCCTCTGGCCGATGGCAAGCTCAAAGGACTTGCAGACGCGCTGCCCGCCCGATGGAACGAGGATATCGCTGAGCCGTCCACGGACACAAAAAAAGACGATAGCGTGGCGAGCGACGTGCGATCTCGCACCGATGACGAGGAGACCAAGACCACCGGAACTCACGACGCCATGAAGCAGCAGAGCGGGCAGCCAGATTTTGAGCATGGGGCGTCCAGCATGGCCGATATCGCCACCGCGTTAGACATGGAACCTCCGCAAGAGCTTGAGATCTCGCAGGCGGCAGGCAAGCTTTCTTTAAAACAGGATAGCGAAGCACCTCAAAGTGCGCGGTTACCTCGTGGCGAACTGCCCGATCCGCTTGCTAATGCCGTCGCAGAGATCAAGCAGGTTCAACATACGGAATCCCTGGCGTTGGCTCAATTTGGTGGACCCGGAGCATTTCCCGAAACAGACGAACTTGAGGGTTTTGGCGCGTCGGCGGAAGAGGATAAGCGAACGAAAAACATCAAGCGGATCATCAAGTGGTACAAGTCTCGTCTTGCGCTCGCGCCAGATGCGCAGAATGCGGACCTTTGGCAGCAGGAAATCCGTGCGCTGGAAGAAGAATTGAACCTTTTAGAACAAGGCAAAGATCCTCATTGCAGCATGGCCGCAACGGACGCCTCACCCGAGGTTGTCAAGCATGTTTCTGCGCTGTGGCAACGTTGCAAGGAAAGCACCGCGGACGCGCTTATTCGGAAGCGGAGTGACCCTCTACGAAGAGGGCCCGGCGTCGCTTTTGACGAACAAGGCAAGATGGAAGCAGACGTATATTTGTCTCGGCCCATGGCTGCGCTCGATGATTCGGACGAGCTGTTACAGAAAGTATACCTGGACTCGGCTTCGCTCCAGCAACATTATAAATCAAAGTCGCCGTCGACTGTCGATTCTTTGCTCATGGGTATGCTTGAGGAGTTGACACAATTGCGGCTCGAGGTCAATGAGTACCAGCGCGGGGTCGTGCAACGCACAGAGGAAAAAGCTCGCGAGTTTGAAGCCCGTTTCCACCGCGATGCCGCGAAGAATGGCACGGCCATCCGCCAACAGACTCGCTCACCATTTGCCCCCGGAGACAAGAAGCCAAATAAAGAAGATGAAGCACGACCCGTTGCATCTCGCGCACAAGACCAACAACTGCCATCAACGCCGCCGACGCCGCCGCAGCAGCAGCAGCAAGCTGGCACTTCTATTTGGTCGCGCTTCATCAATAGTGGGGCTCCATCTCCACCATCAAAGTGATACTAACAGTACGTCAAGTAGAAAAGATCCGTTAACGAAACAACTTCTCAGCTCAGTCTCGGTAGTAGAGTGTACATGAGTTGCTTGATTCTGTATTGATCAATGAACGAAGGAAAGAATGAATGAATGAACATGCCCACCCCACCGCACCATCTCACCAGTCTGCAATCTATATGGTCATGTCTGCCCTTGGTTGATCCGCCTGGCTCTGCCTCGCAAGAACTCCCCATCGCTTGACGCTTCTGGTTTCTACGTGGTAATCGTAGTAATAAGTTGAAATCTCCATGACAGAGGACGCGAAAGTCCCACGTCTTGCGAAGAGTCGTGACCAACGAGCTCATGTAGCGGATCACGCAGGAAATGGAGCTGGCCCGGCAAACGAGAGCACGGAGGGCTCACTAAAACACCATCACCTGCAGCAGCTTCGGCGAAGGTCTTCCCGGAAAGATCAGCTTACGGCGAGAAGGCGGAAGAGCAGTCGGGCCAGTAGTAGCGTACGGGAAGAAAGTCTGGAGCAACGAATTCTGCCAGGATTTAGCAAAGTGCTGCCAAACTATGCGACAGATGCCTCACTCTGGGACAAGAGTCATGAGGATGAAATTGAATTTGACAAGGTCGACGCGTGCCATCCTTCGTATTGCTCGGCGGATGCGCTTAAAGATATACTTGGGAGCTTTATCCAGGTTCATCATCGCGTGTTAGAGCTCGGCTGCGGACTGACCCCGCTGTCACCTCTTATAAAGACAAGTGTCGGCGCGCATCACGTGCTTTGCACAGACGCAAGCGCCTTTGCAATCCACATACTCGGTCAAAAGTTTGGCAAGCTTAATCCGCCTGTGCACTTTGCGCGTCTCGATGTACGTGTGCTAAAGGAGAGCCTAGCGGCGCTGCCAGCACCTGACGGGTTCGAAGACCATGCGCCGCCCTTTGACGCCATTGTGTCCAAAGGTCTGGTGGATTGCATTTGCACAATGGGTCAGAGCGTGCATGAATTGAAGCGCTTCTTCCGACGGGTGCGGGCAATCCTTCGGACGGGTGGAACATATCTCTTTGTCACAAATGTGAGCTCTCGACTTCGAACAGACCACCTGGACCTATCCCAATGGACATTTGAATCCCATAGCATCGAGACCAGCGAGCAACACGTCCATGCCGTGGTCTGCACTGCAATTTGAACAAGAAAGAAGAAAAGAGGGGTGGTGTCAAAACAAAAGGAGCATTGCATGCAATAAGTACAAAAACGTGAAGAGCCATTTTCCTTTGAGCCCTGCCAGGCTTACCAGGCCAAGAACCAAACGTGGCAAAGACAGCACGGTTTCAAGCGTCTTCGTTAAAGGCATCCCGCGGAAGACAATGCAGACGCGCAAGAATGCCTCTTGCGCGAGACTCTTGGTCACTAAAAAAGGGGTGCGAGCAAACCAAAGGAGTCTGTACCTTGACAACGTAAAAGCATGTGGGGCTCTCCGTGATGGAAATGATGGAGGTTGTCACGCTTGATGCCATGGCCGCTGCTGACACGGCAGCCGGTAAAGCGGATATTGGTTCGGAAGAGCTGCACATAAAGTGGATCTCTGCAGCTCGCTCATTGGAACGAAGATCGCACGGCGTCCCGCCGGTATACTTTTGCAAAAAGTAAGGACGATTCGTATGCCGGTCGGTGACGAGGACTTGTTCCTTGTCCTGGAGCTCGATGTTGGCTACTTCGTCAAATTTGCCAAGCACATACTCTGTGGATCGTCCATCCTTGGTCTGATGGAACTGGCGGAGGTACTGTCCGATACAAAGCTCGTACGTCCACCAGCCCTCTGCGCGCTGAAAACACTCGCCTTGAAGCGGGGCGAGGAGTTGCTGCGCCTGCCACTCGACACTCGAAGAGCAAGCAAGCGTGGAGAAGACGACAATCTCATACACGTGGGTCTTTGGTTCGCTGATGGCGTCGACGACGAGATCAACGCCGACGTCACGACGACATTTGATGGTGAGTTTCGTTTGTCTGCCGTCAGACCCACCCGAGAAGTGCTGCACCCAGTCAGCTTCGCCATCTTTATTCATTTGACGCTCCATACCCTGGTAGCTGCCTAGATGAAAGGAAATCGTGGCTGTCTTGTGTTCGTAATGGTTTTGCTCGATGCGATCGAAGGGGCACACGACAAAAGTCCAGTACTTGGCCCTTTTGGAGACGCACTTGCCCCGTAGACTCTCCAAATTTGCCTGAATTTCCTTGAAAGACGAGCCCGCGTCCTCCTCCCCGCCGTCGGTGGTTGTGTCATTGGTGCGCGTTCTCGTAGCGGCCTTTCGAATTTCTTGCGATGGAAAACAAACAAAGGCATCGCCACTCGCAGAAGACATGGGCTGTTTGTTGAATTTTTACGAGGGACCATGACGCGAAAAAATGTGCGATATGCAGCGTGTGCCAGAAAGGTGAGCATGGTGTACATCGAAAAGCAGTGACGCGGAGCAGCTTTGGGGATCAACTTACCATTTTTAGGCTGAGGTCGACGCCATCCCCGACGCTTTGCAGCGATTGTAAGTCCGCATGGACCTCAATGACCTGCGTAACGGCGCGCTCGGTTTCGAGTGGGGAGACAATGCGTCCTGCATTGGCAGTCTCTGGCTTCCACGAGATCCTCGGTGCACGCACTTCTGCGGCCTCGCGCGTGTCGCGCCTAATCTCATGACTGCCAGTCTCTTGCGCAGTCTCTACTTTCGCAGCAGCAAGACGAAGGAGCGCTAGCACAGAAACGAGCGCAAGCACCTGCCAGGGCCCTCTTCTCACCTTGCAAGGTGGTCGCGGCCTCCGCCAAGCTTGCGTCGAGTCCATCATTCTCTTTTCGTCGTCTTTTTCCTGTTTTGTTTGTCAATGCAATGTTTCAATGAGTCGATCTCGACGAGTTGCATGCATGTGACGGCAGAGATCTGGGAACAGGACCGGGAAAGCGGCCATGGGCGCAGGCAGCCTTACTGGGAATCTTCACCATCGTATACAAGTTCGTCAGTCATGTGTCGCGCGCTTGCCAAGGACAACTGAAGATCCCAAGACAAAGCGCCAAAAAAAGTTTTTGCAAAAGCACCTTTGGAAACCTGTCAGAATGTTCGTGTTGCTTGGCGAGAGGCGGGCGTAGCACGATGTGATCATTTCCTATTCCTTGTTTGATCGGGTGGTGTTCGTTGTTAGTTTCTGAGAACGGTGCATGCAAGAATGTTGACCGTTCGTGCATGTCGAAGGTGATCACCGACCCGTGTTTAATTCATGAAAATGCAACGCCTTATTTATTCGCTTGTTGTACAGAAGAGGCGTCAAAGACAGAACGCCTTACCTTACCTCGCACAACTCGATGTTCGACTATGATTGAAGAGAAGTTGTCCCAGAGAATCGTCAATCATAACATTTTCCGTGTGTAACCACGGTGCGAATTTCTGCCTCGTATCGATGCCTTTTTGGTGAGGAAAGCGAACGCGAGATCACGATTAGTTTCTTTAGCCTCGTAGCTTCGATGTCACCGGTTTTCGCTCCTGGAGCCACCACGCCTGCATTGTGACCAAGAAATGCTGCTGTGACTTTAATGTGTCAAATTCTCCTATCTTTAATATTCTCTCAACGTTCTCGTTGCTCTCATGTTTCGCGAGAACTTGCTTCTCCGTCTATTCGAGCACCTCTTTGCGAGTATTCCAGTGCGAGAAGACGGGTCTGCACGGTAAAACTCTTTGTAATTTCCTTTTTTCTCAATGTCTGAACACAATGGAGCGAGGGAGAAGACTCGCACTCAAGAAATACAATGATGTCTTATAAACGAATAAACCGGTGATGACAACGAGAACCCGCCCGTCTGTTGCTCAAGACAAGGCTTCTCTCCCTGCAAGGCCAGGGAAGAAATGCTTGCACGAGCCAAGACCGCCAGCCGCCAAACCTGAAACGTCTCGACGTTTCGTGACCCGTCGTAACTCTCGCTGTTGGTCGATGGATCGATCACTCGTTGTCAATCAATCAATCAATCAATCAATCCATCAATCAATCGATCGTCGATCGCCGAGTTTTGTCTGCCACTGGTCGTCGCGAATCCCACGAGGCCGGGCAGAACGCGCGAGCGCGGCCAGTCCAGCAGCCGGGCCCCGCGCGCGAAGCCCGCGCTGCACGTCGCGACGCGCCGAGGCCAGACCCCGCCCGGCGCAGGCCGCGCGAGGCCGAGGCGCCGCGAGCGAGACGAGTTGGACGCGCGGGAGGAGAAGAAGGCCCGGGCGGCAGGCGAGCCGCGCGCGGAGCTCCGTCGCTTCGTGGCGTGCGCGTGCACGTGGCCGGAAGCGAGAGCGAGAGCGAGAGCGAGAGCGAGAGCGAGAGCTAGAGCGGGAGCGTCGAATTTGGCCCAGGAGCAGAGATGGTCGCCAAGAGAAGCCGCGCCGCGGACCCTGAGAACAAAGCGGGGCACAAGCGCCGCGTCAAACGCGGGCAAGAGACCGAGAAGGATGGAGATGTCGAGGTCGCAAGTGAAGGAGTCGCGCAGCACTCGGCGCAGGGAGCTTCTGCCAGCAACGAAGCAACAGTTTCGACGCAGGAACTCGGGCGGATTTTCGGCTGGCAAGACTCGATCCTCCTCAACTTGCCGTCTGCACAGAGCAAAAAGAGCTCCAGCCCTGACGTGCTGACAGAAGAAAACGTCGCTGCGATCTCAAAGGCTATGCACACAGCGGTGCACTCGATTGCCTCTAGCCTCTATCCCGGGAATCCCGAATTTGCTATTGCGCAAGCTTTTCCGGACACACAAAAGTCCTCTGGATTTGATGACGCCTGCCAGATGATTGCGCAAAAGTCGTCAAAAAAATCGGCAGAGGGACGCGTGGTTCGAGCACTTCTCACGTCGCTCTTGCCGGAGGATGAGCTTGCTGTCCTGCAAGCCAGTGGTAGTCTTCAAGCAAGCGGCCCTGACTATGCGCGGGAGCGCCAAGACTATCAGAGCTTGCTCGCTTCCGGCAAGCTCTTGCCGTCTGCCTCTGCATCCTCGTCCTCGTCTGCGTCGAAGGCAAAGTCCTCAGCATCTAAAGCTCAGGCCCAAGCGCCGCCGTACGTCACCCTGGAAACGAACGCAAACGTGGAGGCGCTCTCCAAGAAGGATCCTGTGGCCGCTGCGGTATTGCTTCCGAAGACGGGCTCTGGACGCGGTCGCAAAGGAATGGACTCCCAATTTGCCAGTGAGGTTGAGGTGCTTGTCATTGAAAACCCTGGCGTCAAGCCAAAAGAACTTGTCCGCATCTTCCACGAGCGCCACCGTGAGCCGAGGCCGGCATCCTTTCCGACGGAGAAGCAGATTCGCGCCAAGATTGCGAACTTCAAAACCAAATACAGGCTCGCTGCGCTTGCTCAAGAAACCCAGGAGTAAGACAAACAACAGGAGCGAAACGCCCGCAGGTCTCTTCAGGAATAGGATGTTGTCGAAGCGCCGAAACGGTACGCGCTGCATTCATTCATTTGCTTGAATGCTTTGTGGCCGGACTGCGCACCGCACGCGTTGCCCGCATCAGGTTCCCCGAAGGAGCCTTGTTTCACGTTGACGAGTCGTTTGACAGGTCGATCAGACCTCGATCGGAGTAGGTGATGATCATAGGAAAAATCACAATTTATCAGGCAGTTGAAATGTTGTTCGTTGGTTTGTTTGTTTTGCCAGAAGACTCGCTTCCCTTTATCGTTTCCTCTCCATGGACGAACGGACGGACGGGCGGGCGTGCGGTCGGTCGTTCGGTCGGGGAGAATTCCTTGTTTGGCTGGCGTCTCAAATTGAAAAGCTTGCGATGATGCTTGCCTTGGTGTGGAAGAGAAGAGGAGCGAGTTGTCGTGGGCGTTTCCTTGGAAAAAGAAGGGAAAGAGGCTTTGTCTTTATCAGCTCGGTCAAGAGCGCACAAGGCAACAGGGAACAGAAGCAATTTACTTGACTGTACTTGAGGAGTTTCCCTTCGTTGCTTCAAGAGATCTAGATCCGATGTTATTGACAAGAAGCAAGTGAAGCGTATTTTTGATTTCCAGTAATGATGACACGAGAACATACGAGGCGACGAGGACAGAGAGTAGGCTTGAATTTATTATGTTTTTAAAGTTCACAGTCATAGTCATTCGTTGCTTCACTCACTAATCGCATATCTAGACCAAGGCCCTTGCCAGACTTGGCCAGGCAGGTAGAAATGATGAAGAGGGAAAAGAAGAAGTTTAGACGAGCGCGCCCGCATTCATTTGGAAAAATTCACCAGGAAAGTGCTCGGTGGCACCGCGCGACTCGACGACCAGTCGCAAAAAATGGTCCACTCGAGTGAGGTCGCCGTTCCCTTTGAGAGCAGATGTGGTGGTACACTCGAAGCCAAGTGTCTTGGCAACGTCTGGAAGACGGCTTGCGCGCCAGCCGCGCACAAGATCAAGCTTGGTCCCGATGACAATCACCGGAAGCCCGTTGATGCGGTTTTCTGAAGTTGTGCCCGAAGTGACAGCACTGCCGCCTGTATTGCCGATACCAGACATGCCGATGCCGAGGATGCCGTTCAAGCTGTAGCCAGAAGAGTGGCTTCGCTGGTAAATGCCAGGATTGTTGGCGGGCGCGGCACGCGGTTGCGCGACGGGAGCAAGCGGTACGCTCGGCTTGACCTTTTCGCGAACCTCTGCAACCCACTTGCGGAGATTGGAAAAACTCTTGTAGTTTGACATGTCGTACACGAGCATGATGCCGTCTACGTGCTGATAATACATGGATCTGCTAAGCTCATGGTTCTTGTGGCAGCCAACGTCGAGGAACTCGATAAAGAAGCTGTCGTTTTCCCCATCGCCGCCCTCGGCGAGGCCACTGCTACCACCTCCGGCGAGGCCGCCGCCTGCGCCGTCTGCGTAGGCACCGCCCGTGGCCACGTTGCTGCTGGAGCGCAGGAGCTGTGACCTGCGCATGAGCCGAACGTCAATGTTGCAGCCCACCGTCCACTCGGGCGCGCGCAGCGGCTCACGACGGCATAGGTAGTGCACGAGCGAGGTCTTACCAACGCCCGAGTCCCCTAGGACAAGGACGCGGCCCCGCGTCGGAGCGGTTGCCATGATCTGCAATGATCTTCGGTTTACATGGACGAACCCACCCAAATGTTGTGTTGATGACTCGGACGGGGTAATGGTCTAACCTCAGAAGGATTAAAGGAAGGCGATGTGATAGGCCTACGGACTTCAAAGTCGTCATTGTATTCATGGTATAATGCAAGTGGAAATGCATGTACTGGATTGGTCGAAAAGCAAGGATTCTTTTTTGCGTTCCTCGAAGACGTCCTAACACAACACGGTGACATCTGGCATTGCAAGACGCGCGAGGCGATCCTATTTCTCGTACATAGAAACAAACCTGCGAAGGAAAAATAACAATCAATGTATGTTTGTTTGGCTTGGCTTGACTTTGGTATACATACCACGAAGTAGGTTCTAAAGTTTGGCATGTTGGGCCTGCGCCTCGTCGTTGAGACCAGAGTGGCGCAAGAGAGCATCTGCCGTGGCTTCACGACCGCGAAAGCTGCGGAAAACCTCGGCAGGATGCGTACCGCCACCCAGGCTAAGCACGGTGTCCCGGAAGCGGCGTCCTGTAGCCGCAAGCGCGTCAGCGTCGTCAAGGCCCGCCTCCTCAAAAGCAGCAAATGCGTCGGCGGACATGATCTCAGAGTACTTGTACGAATAATAACCTGCTGCGTAACCTCCTGCCATAATGTGCTCGAATGCGCAGAGAAAACGGTCTTCAGGCAAGGGGTCGAGGACTGCAAACTCTTGCATGACGGAGCGTTGAAGGGCAATGGGGTCGTCCCGGGAGGCGTCAAACTCGGGCGAGTGCAGACGCATGTCGAGAGCTGCGAACTGAAGCTGGCGCAGCATCATGAGCGCAGCGTGGTGGTGACGGGCAGCGACAACTTTGTCAAAAAGTGCGTCTGGCAACGTCTCGCCAGTCTCGTAATGCTTGGCAAAGGCCATAAGCGTGGCGCGATCGTAGCAAAAGTTCTCCATAAATTGTGAAGGGATCTCGACAGCGTCCCACTCAACGTTGGAGATGCCGGCAGCAGGCGCATGCTCGACCGTGGTGCACATGTGCTGCAGGCCGTGTCCGAATTCGTGAAAGAGCGTCTCGACATCGGAAAAGGTCATGAGGCTAGGCTTATCACCAATGGGCGGTGAGCCATTGCACACAAGGTAAGCGACCGGGCTTTGTCCGAGAACGCGGCTGCGGCCAATGGCCGGAGACATCCAGGCCCCACCTCGCTTCTCTCCCGTGCGGACATAAGGGTCGAGGTAAAAGGACGCAAGGCGGTTGCCCGAAGCGCGATCCTCGAGGTGGAAAAAGCGAACGGCCTCATCCCAAACAGGGACTTCGCCGTCTGCTGCTACAATGCGGACATCAAAGACGCGCTCCGTGAGCTGAAAGAGACCGCGCAGCACCGACTCGAGTGGAAAATATGGACGAAGCTCCTCTTGAGAAAAGCCGAAAAGCTCTTGCTTTTGCTTTTCCGACCAAAAGGGGACATCCCAAAGAGTGAGGTCGCCCTCGTGGCCGTTCTCGGCAGCAAAGCGAGTCACCTCTTGCAGTTCTCGCTCCGCAGGGGCACGCGACTTGGCGTTAAGAAAGTGAATCATGTCCATGACGGCTTGCGGCGAGTCCGCCATCTTGGACGCGAGCGATTGCTGCGCGTACGACTCGAAGCCAAGCATCGCAGAGGTTTTGGCGCGAATCTCGAGGATGCGACGAATGATGGGCGTGTTGTCGACGTCGCCAGCGGAGGCACGGCTAATGTAAGCGCGATACACCTTTTCGCGAACATCGCGATCCTTGGCGAAGCGCATTACTGCAATAAAGGTTGGTCCGTCGAGGGTGGCGACCCAGGGCCCTTCCGCTGCGGTGGCGGCCTCGCTGCCTTCTTCACGACGCGCGGCCTCGGCCATGCCCTCAAGGGCTGACTCGGGAAGCCCCTCAACCTGCGCAGGTTCGGTGAGCTTGAGCTTGAAGGCTTTGGTCGCGTCAAGCACGTTGTTGGAGAACTGCGTCGCGAGTTGCGACTGCTCGCGCTTGAGGTCATTGAAGGTCGCGCGTTCTTCATCGGGAAGGCCGATACCTGAGCGCTCCATGCCCTCGATCTCCTTTTTTACGATGCGGCGTTGCACGGGATCCAGGGAGTCCTGGTCAATGCTCTTCAGGGCGTCAAAGAGGGCTTTGGACTGCGCCATCTTTTGGCCCACGGCAATGACCTTGGGGAGGAGCTCGGCGTGCGCAGTGCGCAGGGCGTCCGAGTTCTTGACCGACATCATGTGCGAGACAAGTCCCCAGGCAAAGCCCAAGGGCGCGTCGAGCTTTTCGGCAGCTTCGACCACATCTGCATAGGTCGCCTTGCGATCAAGGCCCGTCAGGCGCTGCTCCAGGTCCGCGAGGCCCTTGTCCAGGTCCTCGAGGCACTTTTCCACGCCCGGCGCCACATCTTCCACCCTAAAGGCGTCAAACCGCGGCACGCCGTCTTGCTCCAGCAGCGCGTTCACCTCGCCGCCGGCGCCGGCGCCGCTGCTGCTGCTGCTGCTCGCGCTGAGCCCCCTGGCGCCGTGGACCATGGTCGCCGCCGGCGCCGCGCAGAGCGTTTCTGCGCGCGCCCTGAGCGGCCTTGCTGCCGCTGCGAGCCACAGCGTCTGCGCCAGCCGTCGCCGCATATCCCGCGCTCTCCTCTGCGCCCCTTCCGCCCTTGCTCGCGGCGGGCCTCCTTGTCCGTCTCCCCGCGCTCGCTCGGCTCCGCGCTCGAAGACGCTCTGTTCTGCGCCTTGATGACGTACGTTCTTCGCGAACTATCTCTTGATCTTTCGCTTGTCATTGTCTGTCAGCAGCGCAGCAGGCCGCGCTTTCCTCGCTGGGGAGCACGGCGCGACGAGGACTTGGCCGCTCTCGACAGCGACTCCCGGCCCTCGACCCGGCCCTCGCGCGCCGCGCATCGCCTGCGCCTGCGGCTTGCCGCGCTCGTCGTTCGTCCCGTCGTCGCCCCTGCGAGTGCAGCCGCGAGGACTCGCACCGCCAGCAGTGCAGCTCTCCTCGAGGGCCAGTCAGTCCCGACGGCACCAGCGTGCTCACTCCTGGCGAAAAGTCTCGGGCCTGGCCTGGCCGCCCCCGGCCGGCGCGAGACGCGATTACCTCGGTCCATCCGCCTTTCGCCACCGTCGCTGCCGCGCCCGCACTCTTCTCGCCGGCTCTCTCTGTAGAAACCTATACGCTTTTTACAGTAGTTGCATTGTCTTGGGATTATCTTGTTTCATTTCCCTCGAGCTCCGAGCCCGAGCTCCTTCGAGCCCGAGGTCCTACATCATTTGGTTGCATCAATCGATCAACCCTGGCAACGCAATGGATCAATCTCTGAACGTGTCCGGCTACAGCTGCCTGCTGCAGCTGCAGCTATCCTCGGTGTCATTTCTTGAGCCCGAGATCCTGCATCATGATCATGACCGTCAATCAACCAATCATGGCACCACCATCAACCAACACCATCAACCAATCTCTGTACAGCTACACCTGCAGCTTTCATCTTCCCCGTCCTCGGTGCCATCCTTTGCGCCCGAGCTCCTGCATCCCCCTCGATCAACCACGGCTCCACAATCCCCTCCATGATCCAACCTCTGTGTGTGTAGCGAGCGACAACTACCTTCTCCCGAGTTGGCCTCGGATCGAGCCCGCGGTTTCCCGAGCTCGCCTTCCTCCGTCCGTGGAACAGCGAAGACCTGGGAAAGACTGAGCTCAAGCCGTCGAAGTTTTCTTCGCTGTCGCTGTCGGCGGCAACGTAGGCGCGGCGAGGCTCTCCGCTCTGCTCGCCGTGTCGACGTCACCAGGACTGCCTGATAATAAACTACCTAGCCTGCGCCACGAACGTGAAATCGGAATCCGAGACTCGGACGGCGAGATCGACGACCGCTCGACAGATCTTCGGCGACGCCGCGGGAGGGCGCGCGCGAGGAAACAAACGCGCAACTCGGACGAGCGAGATCCGCGGACGCGAGCAAGTTGAGCGAGCAAGCAGCTTCAGGCGAGCGAGAAGCGAGGGGCGCAAGGGCGAAGAGCGAGGCCAAGCCGAGCGAGGGACTGAAGATGAGCGCGGGCAAGGAGCAGCAGGATACGGCAGGCCTCACGTGGCTCGAGGTGGCGGGCGTCGCCGGCCTGGCGCTCGTGGCCGGCCTGGGCATCGCCAGGCCGCTGTACAAGCGCTTGGACTATGCCGCCGGCGTCAAGCTCGCGCGCAGTGGCTCCAACAGGACCACGAGCGGCGTGCGCGAGCAGCGCAGCCTCCCCGTAGGCAAACACCCGCTCCAACTGTACTCGGCCGGCACGCCGAACGGCCAAAAGGTCACCGTGGCGCTCGAGGAGATGGGCCTGGCCTACGATGCCCACTTTATCAGCATCGGCGGCGACCAGTTTACCAGCGGCTTCGTCGAGATCAACCCGAACAGCAAGATTCCCGCCCTTGTCGACCGCGAAGGACCCAACGGCAAAGAGATTCGTGTCTTTGAGACCGCCTCAATCCTTCTCTATCTTGCCGAAAAGTCGGGCAAGTTTGTTCCCAAGGACCCGGCCCAAAAGGTGGAGATGATGAACTGGATCATGTGGCTTCAGGGATCCGCGCCGTATTTTGGACAGTTTGGCCATTTCACCAAGTACGCCAAAGTCAAGCTTGGATACCCGATCGAACGGTACTCGATGGAGGCGCAGCGTCTGCTCGACGTTCTCGACAAGCAGCTCGAGGGCAAGGACTACATTCTCGGATCCGAGTACACCTTGGCGGACATCAACACGATGCCTTGGATCAACTGCCTTTCCCAGTTTTACAATGCCGATGAAACGCTCGAACTCGACGCGTACAAGAATGTGCAAAAGTGGCTGGCCCGCATCAAGTCGCGTCCTGCAGTGAAGCTGGGGATGCAAATTAATGGTTTTGGTGACAGCAAGTACAAAAACTACTCCTCCTCGGGTTCCAAGTAAATACAAATCGCACAAAACAAAACACAAAGTAAAACATGCCAAAAAAAAAAAACTCGTTGTTTTCTCTCTCTCTCTCTCTCTCTCTCTCTCTCTCTCTCTTGCTGAGTTTCGCGCGAAAGAATGAACACCGGCAACGTTTATTCGAGGGCGGAATGGACCACGCAGAAAAAGAAAACAAAGAAGGAGAAACAAGATCGTAGACTACTTGTTCAAATTCCGGGCGTCTGAAGAAACAAATACAAATGTGTTCGCGCCCATGCAAAACATTAGCACAAATTCGCGATCCGTCTCGTAACAAATCCCCCCCCCCCCCCCAAAAAAAGAGCCTCATTTCCTTCAGAGCAGCAGGTCATGGCCTCAAGCCGAAGCCTACTGCTTTTTTTGATCCTCCTTTTGCTGTTGCGCAAGCTGTTGCTGTTGCTGAATCATTCTCTTGTGCGCTTCGATGGACTCCATCTGCTTGGCAATGCTCTCCTCCGTGACTTGGACCTTTTTGTTCGAAGTAGAGTCACTTAGTCCGAGGGACACGGCGAGCTTGGAGAGCTCTTCGACGCGGTCGCGGGCAGCCGAGTTTGAAGGATCGGTCAAGATGGCCTCCTGAGCGTAAATGGACATCTCCGCGATGGTCGGCGCGCAGTACGACTTGAGTGTGAGCATGTACGCCTTGTCACCTTTCTTGTTAAGACGCAGCTTGTTCTCGCCAGGCCGATCCATGTCGAGCATCTCAATCGACTCATCGGCAAGTTCAAGAACCTCGTCGCAACGACCCTGGGCGCGTAAGACAACGCCAAGCACGTAACGATTGGCAAAGTCATGACTCCGCGCCTCTTTCACCTTCCAGAAAAGGGCCTCCGCCTCTTGAGGTCGATTGTGACGCACAAGCTGCACACCATAATTATACCAGGTGTGCCATGAACGTGGGTTGATCTTGGCCGCGGACTCCCACAAATGATAAGGATCCGACCAGGCGTGTTGACGCTCCGAAGTGCGGAAGGTGAGCACAAGCAGAACTGCAAGCAGCGCGCCTTGGACGAGGCAGGACGGTGGCTGACCCAGCTTGCGACCCATCTTGCGTGTGATGAGGTCAACGCAAAAGGCCGCAAGCATGCATGGTCCGAGGCTCGGGAGATATGCGACGCGCTCGGCCTTCATTGTGCCCGTAATGACGAGAAGGTTGGAAGCCATAAAAAACGGGGCCACCGTGTAGCCCAGAACGCTCTGCAGCACGGCGCGACGATTGCGATCAAGTTCACGAACCGCCAAGGCGTACGTAAGAGAACCAAAAAGCCAGATCCAGAAACCCACGACGAGGCCGATTCGCGGATCCGAGACAGTCTCAATCAGAGGAATACTCGGGCCCGACCAGTCTGGTGCCAGCCACTTGGGAAAGATAAAACTCTCCATGTAAGAAAAGTAAATGTAGTTCACCGACATGATTCGCGTAAAGCGATCCTCTGCGAAGGCAGCAGGGTTTTGATCCACAATCAGATTCGGCTTGCCCTCTCCGTTGAGACTCAGGCGCCAGATCCCAATGCCAATCGTGCCTGAAAAAAGTACAACTGCGCGGGCAATGAGCCAGCGCATGTCCTGCACGCGAGCCGCGCGTTCAGTCGAGTTAGTATCCGCGACCTTGCTCTCTCCATCGTTGCTTTCCTCTTTCTCTTCGTTTTTGTTTGGCAGGAGCGCGGAAAGGAGCGCTGGAATGGAGGCTCGTTCGCGGCAAAAGTCGCACACTATGCAGGTCACGGGAAGAATTATTCCAGTTTCCTTGCTAAGCAAGGCCAGCGCGGTGCAGATGAGCGGGAAAATGGCTACCTTGAGAGAGGTCCAAATCGTGTGCAAACGTGCACGGCCAACTTCAACGCTACGAAGGTACACAAGAACACCCAGGAGGTAAAAGAGTGACATGAGAAGCTCTGCACGACCTGTGAGGTTGCAAACGGCCTCGCCGTGGATCGGGTGCAGTGCAAAGAGGAGACCAGCAACCAGCGTAGAGAACCCATCGTTGGACTCGAGAGCGCGGTGTGTGAGCACCGTGGCCAGACCCGTAATGACAACGTGCAGGACGCGATTCACGACATGATACCAAAAGAGGTCATCGCCGGATAACAAGTAGTTGATGCGATATGTGAGCGTAGCGACGGGCCGAAAGGACTTGTGACTCTGTGGAGTGGCGAGCTCGGTGCCCCAAAAGTCTGCAATGGAGATAAAATGCAACTCCGCCTTGATCTCCTCCACCAAGGCAGCCCATTCTCCGTACTCTGCCCATGCCGTGCCGTTCCCTGCCCACGCTGGCGGTTCTTGCTTCGTCCACGGCCTCCGCACGACCAAGTTGTCCTTGATGGTCCCGCCGTCGTCGTAGACGTGCGTGCCGTGCAGCGAGCCTTCGTCCACGAAGCAAATGGCCGCCAACGCGCAGCTCACCGCCACTGCGCGCCACAGCGTCATCGCGCCGGCCTCGTCTGCGCCTGCTCTTGCCTCCGCGCCTAGCTCTGTCTCCGCCTCTGCGTCCGCGTCGACTCTGCGAGGGCGGCTCTCGGTTATGCCTTGCGCTGCCCTGCTGGCACACCGCGTGTGACGAGAAAAGGTACCAACGAATGAAAGAGAGCAGCCAGATCATCCATCCATCATGTTGTAGTAGGCCTAGTCGCCCATTTGGCCAAATCGAGAAGCCTTGCCGGTGCTGATCGGCCGGGTGAATCGCTAGCACAGTGACAATCCAGTGCGGCAGGCACAGGATGCAGGAGTCACGTGCATAGTTAGGTGGATGGACAATGACACACGCACACACAAGTTTTGTCGGTGTACGTAAGCAAGTTGAGTAGTATGCGTCGACTTTTCTCTGCAGCCGCAAGTTTTCAGAAGTAGAGAAATACCGCGCTTGCGAGCGCCTCTCTTTCTCTGTTTCATGCGCATCTCTGCGAAGTCTTATTAGCCTCTTCAAGTGACCAACCCAACTTGCTTCCTTCTGAGTGGTGATCGATCGAATCCCCGTTCACACTCACAACTTTTTCTTTGTTCAGATTGCGTGCTGCCCTGACGATCGGTGTGTGGGTGATCATCCTTTTCTTTCTAAACGCCGCCCAGTCAGACAGACTATTATATTACATCCGAAGGCTGTTTGTTCGTCCTTCCCTTTCTGCCTGAAGAAGAGCTCGTGCCTTTTGGTCTCGCGAGCTCGTGAGGCCCTCAATTCTTGCCAGTGTCCTGCACTCACAAAAGGGGCTTCGAGTGAAAATTGGGGCCCCGGGCCGGGCCGCGAGAACCTGTATACTAGCCTAACTAGCAGGCAAAAATAAGACGCCAAAAAAGGAGGCGAACTTCTTGAAAGGCAAAAAACAAAAGGCACGTGGCGGCGCACGCGGGAGCGCACGCGCGAGTGCACGCAGGAGGCTGTGCGCGGCGGAGACGATGAGCAGGTCGAACGAAGACGAGGACGCGGCAGAGGACGCGGCCAAGGTGCCCGAGCTGGACATTTGGGCTGCACGCAGGAAGCAGCGCAAGATTCTCGACGAGAGCGACGACGAGAGCGACGACGAGAGCGACGACGAGAACGGCCGCAATGACCGCAATGTAGGCGAGCAGCTGGCAGGGGTCGGCAGCAAGGGGGCCAGCAAGGGGCAGCGCGTCGGAAGTGGCGGCGCGCACGCAGATTTGGATATCAGTATGGCATCCCAAGACTCTGCCGACTCTGGCTTTCTCAGCTTAGACAGCAGCAGCGACGAAGACGAGGCGGGCATGTTTAACTCTCGCGGGAAAGGGAGGAAACGGGGTCAGGCGCAAAAACCCAACGGCAGAGGCAGCAGCAACAGCGATGCACGCAAACGAGGGGACGACGACGATGTGGTTGCCCTTTCCAGCGACGACGACAGCGACTTAGAAGTCGACGTGAAAAAGGTCTATGACCACCCATTATTGAAAAAGCAGAGAATGCTCTCAGAAGGAATGAAACAGATCATGACGGCAACCCCTCGAAAGCCTGGGACACCCGCGTCAAAGTGGCGCAATACTTCACGACCCACGTACGGAGGAAGAAATGGTCCCCACGGCCACATCAGACCTGAACAGGGTGATGAAGAAGACAATGATGACATGATTGCTGGGGATGACATTGACGATATCGATGCGGTCGTTGCACAGCAACTTTCCCAATATCGCGAAAAGTACAAGGAAGACACGGACGAAGACTTGATCAGCAAGTACTTGCAAGCTGGCAAGCAAACTGCCTCCTCTTCGTCGTCTTCGTCTCTGGGTCCAGGTGCTCCCATACCAGCAGAGAACCTTGTCATGCTTAAATTTAAGACAAGCGCAAAAGATTCCACGATGGTCGGTGTCGCATCGAACAAGCCCATTGGCCCGAGCCTTGACAGATTCTGCGCAGAGCACTTTCCCGACAAACGACGCGACCAAGTCATCTTTGTTTTTGATGGCGAGAAACTATCTGACAACTTCAAGCCTGAGGATGAGGATCTCGAGAACGACGACATCATTGACGTCCAAGTCAAACCATGATATCACCATAACAGCGTCAGCGACAACAACAGCAACAGCAACAGCAACGTCCCCCACCCCCCCAAAAAAAAACGAAAACACACACAAACTTATTTGTATTCTGCCTTTCCTTTCCTCTTTTCTTTTTTTCTTTTTGAGTCCTCTCCGACGGCCGTGTCCGTCATCTGAGGTGCTTCCACGGCTCCGCTCCATCCAGCCAAAAAACACGCCAGCATTCGGTGCAAAGCTCTTTTCTCACCGTCTGTGCTCAGCTCTCCCACCTCCATGGCTGGCACAGTGACAGACTCAACGATCCGGTTGATCATGGATTCTGACCAACGCGTTCGCCGCATCACAGGCTGCTATAGTTACAATCCATTGGTTCGCCGGGACATCGACCAGCCACCATGGCCACTGTGACCGACGGACAGACCAGAGAACCGCAGCCGTTCCAACTTCGTCCAAGCGTCCCGGCTCTGGCGGATCTTTTCCTTCTCGCGACTCTCAACTTGCCTCGCCTTCCCCAGCCGCCGGCCGCCGGCCACCGTCCACCGTCCGCCCAAATTCAGGGCTCTCGCGACCTCTTCGCAGCCCCACTGAGCGGTTCCCATCGCATCAACCTGCAAGTTGAGGCTTTGAGGCGGGCGTCAACGGTCAGTCACGCCAGACCCCTCCTCAGGCTCCCGTCCGCGCTGATCAGTCAGGCCCGCCGGCCTCCCAGCATACCTGCTGCAGCCCTCGCGGCCCGCGGCCGGCTCGCGCGCCTCGCTCGCTCGCTCGCCGCTTGAGCGCGTCCTCGGCGGCGCGGCGCGGCGCGGCGCGGCGCGTGCAGCCTCGCTCGAGAGTGTGCGCTCATACTTGTTCCTTTCCGAAACAACTGCGAGGAGCCGCCAGCAAGAGAGAGACACACACTAGGGAGACAGCGGCCACTTTTGCCGCGCAGAGCGACGCAGAGCAGAGCACTGCAGAGCAGAACCGTAACGCAGGCGAGGCGAGGCGAGGCCAGGCGAGGCGAGGCAAGGCCGGGCAGGCCGGGCCGCGCGCCTGCGCGATGGCGCGGCCGGCGCGGAACCGCAAGACGCTGCGGCAGGTCGCGGAGGCGCAGTTCCTGGACCACGACGCGCAGGTGGTCCTGCTGCGCATGGCGTTCCGCGCGAGCTGGACGGCGCCCGGCGAGGGCGCCGTGCCCGTGCCCGCGCGCAAGGCCGAGGCCGAGGCCGGCGGCGAGGAGGCCTGCGCCGGCGCCGGCGCCGACGACCCGTGGTGGGGCCACTGGTGGCCGTACGGGGTCGTGGGCTTGTTCGTGGGCGGTACGCTCGCCTTCAACCTGGGCCCGCCCGGCGCCGCGGGCGCTCTGCTCACGTCCATGGGCGCCGCCGGCGGGGCGCTCGCGGGGACGCAGTTCGGGGCGTGGAGGGCGCGCCAGACCGCGGCCGGGGCCGCGTCCGAGGCTGCACCCGCGACTGCGTCCGCGTCTCAAGACGACAGCGGAGAGCCCCGCGGCGAGGCGGTTGCATGGTGGCCGTGGCGCTTCCGCAAACAAGCCGCGAGCAGAGAGTCAGGCAGCCTCGGAGTCCTCGCCCCGCTCCTTGGGGAGCGCGCAGCTTCGGGAAGCCGTGATGCCGCCGCCAACGAAGACGGCGACGACAACATCGACGATCGGCAGCTTCAGCAGCCAGAGATGGCCCAGGTGCCCGTCTTTACCAAAGACTTCGAGCCCGACGCCATTACCCAGCGCGTGCTCGACCGCGACAATCACAAAGAGCTCTTTGAAGATATCGTGAAAGACAAGGGCCTCAAGCGCTTCTTCACGCCAGGGTATCTCACGAGAGACGCATGGAATCTTCCCGATCCCGAGAATGAAGAGAAGATGTGGTTCGACATTGCCGTCTTGCCACTGATGCAAAGCAACGCAGAAGCACTTCTCTACGCCGGAACCTTTCGCGCTGGTCTCATGCACGGCGAGGGACTCATTATAGCATCTCGCGGGGCTCGGCCTGTGGCTTTTCTCGAATTTGACAAAGGAGTTCCCCATGGGAATGGCGTCCTTTTCGAGGATGGACACGTAATTGCAAAGCTCCGCTTTGATGACGGCGTTCTATGGAAAATTGAACGCTGCATCGAAAGCAAAATTGGCGACTTCAAGTTTCAAAGTACCAAGCGTGATCCGGACGCCCCGTGGCCACGCAAGGCTGCGCAGCGGTCGCGCAGGGTCGCGCAGCCTCCTCGCATGACTGCGCGGCCGTCCACAAAGGTCCGTAGCTCGGCATGGGCCTGGTGCTCGCAAGCGCAAACACGGGCAAAATCTCTGCATGACGCGCCCCAATCCGCGCGAGTGGCCTTGCCTCAAGTAAGCCCCGAGACTGATACTGGTTCGCGATTGTCAACGCAGTCCACAGCCACTACGATTACAGTCAGTAGCATCGCGCGCCTCCGCATGTCTTCTCTAAGCACAGGTGGTCCCAAGCGAGTCTTTGCCGCCTTTCACAGAGACCTGAGTGGAACGCCGTTTCAGCAGGAATTCGAGGAAAATATGACTGCCAAGTTGGGCCGCCGCTTCACGCTCGAGAGCGAGCAACCAGACGCGGGCGACTTTAGGGGCATCGCTGATCTCGTCAAGGCGGTTCATGTCGTCACGCCCTTGCTCACGCCCAATTTTTTCAAGTGCAAAGAGTGTCTTGCACTTTTGGTTTTTGCTCAACGAGAGATGAAGTCTTGCGTTCCCGTCAATGTCAACAACGAGCTTGGCCGGGCGCGACTCAGCTACATGACGATCATTTGTGTTGACCAGCTTCTCAGTCGGTCCGATTGGAATGTCTTGGACAAAATAGGGATCTTGCGTATCGACGTCATGAGCGCCATTCAGTGGCTCTTGCGCCGACCCTTGCAATCTGTTGAATTCCAGGACGAAGAATTCGAACGGGTCGACGAGGAAATCAGTTCCATCGCAAATCGAGTCATTGCTGCAGTGTAGTGTAAGCTATTTCTTTTGCAAAGGGGGAAGAATAATAGAACAGAATGGCCTTACTTTCCATTCTCCCAAATTTATGTCTGTTTTCTCCATTCTTTTCATCCACGCTTTGCTATCTGTGCTCATGTCGTCCTCACTCCATTCGAGCTACCTAACAAAGTATGGCTCTCTGCGTTGCCCTAAATGATGATCCTTCCCAAGACATCGAATGATGATATTAAAAAATGTTACTTTGTTTGATGCCAGCAGACCTAGATGCGAATTATCTGTCAGTTAAATTCAGAGCAAAGACATGTCAAAATTAAGCCCGCGACGCCGAGTCCTGAGAGTTTGATGCCGTCGATTGCGAGTTCGAGGCCGACATGCACGAACGGGCAACCGACTCAAAGAGACGATGGATCTCCGGAGCACACTTGGTGAACGAGTAGTTCCAAAAGCGGAACCGCGGGTTCTTGATGAGCTCAATAAAGGTAATGAGCAAACCCCAGGGATGCGGGCGGTGAACAATGAGACGCTCCAAGAGGACGCGCGTGATCTGTTCCCGAATAAGATCCGTGCGCGCCTCGAGAAACAGATACAAAAGCATGGAGCTAAAAAAGTGCGTGTGGCTGTTCGGATAACGCAGCTGGTTTGCCAAAGCATTCACAAAGTGATACCTGCCCTCCTCATCGAGGTCATTGAGTAGCTGCGAATAGAGGCTGATTGCCGAGAGCGATGACGATTGCTGCAGAGTATTAAGCAAGGGCTGCACCTCGCCGCCATTGAGCTGCTGCGCGCGCGCCCCCGCAAGCTGGCCAGTCACCGAGATGCCCACGTGAAGCGCAAGCGCATTTACGAGCGGAACGTTGTACTCATTCTCATGCGTCGTCGCATTCTGCACCAAAAGCTTGTCCTTGAGCTCACTCACGAAATTGGCCGGCTGCCCCTTGGCCAAGTACTCGTCGAGTGCGGGCAAGAGCTTGGCATCCTCCAACGCACGCTTGTACTTGGCCAGGATGCTCGGGGCGCTCTGGACCTCGGGGAGCGTCTCGATGCGCAGGTCAGGCGTAAAGGGGTCCAAAAGCTGCATCGACCGGGGAAACGCCGAGAGCACCAAGTTGCGCAGCTGGATGCACGAGGCAGGAATCACGTCGCAAAGAGAAAAGTGGAACGAACAAAGGAATTCCGGGAAATCGTGCAAGAGCACCAAAAGGACGCGGAGCGTGCCCTTGTAAAGAACGCGCACGCTTGCGGTGAGTTGGGCCTCGCGCAAATATGGCTGCAGGAATCCAAAAAGATCCACCAAAAGACCCTCGAGCAGCTCCCACGCGCGTGCATCGCGGCACCGCAGAAGCTTGGGCATGAAGCAGCGGTGCGAAATGAGCTCCAACCACGCAAATGAAAAGCAAGGAAGCTTGCTGGGCGGAATTGCGCGCATGTACACATCGGCAAACGTCGCCAACAGGGCGACCTCGTGTTCCTCGGGGAGACCTTCTACCTCGTATGCTTCGATCAAGTCTTGTTGCAGATTCAAAAATAGCCGAAAGTAAGGCCGCTGGTCGAGAAAGGCCTCAACATTGTTTTGAGACCGCACGACGAATTCACGGCACAAGACCCCAGCAATAACATCAAGAACCATGCTTAGCAGCGAGGTCCGCTCGCGGAGGTCCGCGTACTTGACTAGAAGGACCACAAGCTTGCAAAAGGCGTCAATGGCCACGTACGAGAGCTTCGAAGGGAATCCGCGGCCCCCTGCCGCAGATTCTTGCGAGGACGACGGGGTCTGTGTGAGCGAGGACTCCACGCACAATTCCGTCGTGATACGGAAGAAGCGCAGCGCGTTCTCATTTCCCTTGAGCGCTCCTTGTTGTTGCAGAAGACCCATGTATGGCCTGTGCACGGATTCGTGCACTGCGCCGTCCGGCATGGCGCAAAGCTGAATCCAACGATGCAGCAGGTGCGCAACCTGCTGCCGGAGCTGCGGCGGGTCCGGCGAACGCAAAAAGAGTCCAGGCTGCAACGACTGGCCCGAGGTTGCGCTCTGCGACTGTTGCAGTGGTGACGGTGGTTGTTGTTGTTGTTGCTGCTGCTGCTGCTGCCCTTGCTGCTGGCCCGAAGTCTGCTGTTGCTGCTGCTGTTCCGTGGCGAGCATGCGAACACTGTCCAGCAGACTTTCAAGCCCGGGAACTTCCGGCACTTGCTGACCGCCGCCGCTACCACTGCTTGCACCCTGTTTGCTCATGACAAGAATCTTTTGAAGCGTATCCAGGGTCATGAGCATCTCCGGAATGAGAACCATGCGGCTCAAGATACATTCGCGGACAACGTCCATGGCAAAGGATACTGCCGACATCTGGCGACCCACTTCCATAAGTTTGGCCAGGTAAACGTCAAAGTCTGCGAGGTGGATGAGCTTGGTCCGAATGAGGCCAATCGTGACCTGACGATTCAGCTTGTGCTCCACTGGCGCATAAATCACCCACTCCGTAATGCTCTTGCGCAGTGACGCGGCATCGCTCGCCAGATCTCGCAAGACCTCAAGCATGGCAAGATGGACTTCGAGAACCAGCTTGTCACCAGCGCCAATCTCGTACAAACGCTTGAAAACGGGCTGTACAAATGTACGCACGGCATCGTCGCGCTGCGCAGGCGCGATCTGCTGACCAATGCTGCGCATCTCGCGCAGACGTGCAAGGATCTCATGGTCGCTCGGCAACTGGCTCACGCCCGCGCCGCGCGCGCCAGGGGACGCAGTGATGAGCTCTTGCAGCAAGTGATTGATCTGAATAAGGTGCATGCGCCACTTTTCCAGACCCTGCGAATTTGAAATAGCAGGGCCCAACGGCGGCTTGCCGGGGCCCATGGCAGACTGGCCTTGCTGCTTTGCCCCAGGTTTGACCTGGGGTCCTGCTGCAGAGCCCCCCACTGCAGCTCGAGAAGGGGGCACCATGGGCTGGCGCGGCGTTCTCTGAAACGACTCGTATACCAACAGCTGATGAGGGCCCAGGCCTTGCAAAGACGGCGTTGGCCGAAGATTGTCCGGCAGCGCACCAGGATACCGATTGCCGGTTTGAAACACGGACATGTCAAAGTACGGCGTGTTGTGGCGTTCGCGCGATTCGCGACGCACGGTAAGAGACTTTTCAATTTGCTCATCAATGTCTCGCATCGCCTTTTCGGTCGCAGCCTTTTCAATGAGCATGCACCCCAGCTCCAAATTTTCAAGGGCACAGTGCTGCACCACCTCGTCCACAGCACCCTGCTGATTCTCGCGCGGAGCCAAGAGTGAGCGCAAATGGCTGCTCATCGAGGCACGCAAGGGCTCTTTGCATGTGACCAATGCCAAGGCGCCCGCAAGATTCGAAACCATCAAATGGGCAGCCTTGCGCATCTTCTTTTCGTCAGGCTCCATGGCAAAGTCCTTGGTGATCATCTCGCGTGTCGTGATGCACGCAATGGTGACGGAGCGTTCCACCACCGGCTGGATGATCTCGCGAATTGCGCGATCCACAGCAACAGGCACCACCCGACGGAGAAGACTAGGCTGTTGAATGAAGAGCTGCAAACCGGGGTTGATGTGAACGTACGCACCCAAGTTCGGGATCTCCGTGTGCTCGGGAATGGCACTGATCTTGGAATCATCCTGTTGCTGCTGCTGGGGCTGCTGCCGATTGCCACTTTGAGCCTGAAGATGCTGCTGTTGCTGGGTCTGAAGTCCATGGTTCATTTGCGAGCCAGACTGCTGTTGCTGCTGCTGCTGCAAAACCGGGCTCGGAGGAGGCGCGGGCTTCTCGGAGGCCTTAAAGTTAAAGTCCGGATTGGACTCGAGCTGCGGCCGCCGGCAAAAGCGCAAAATGTTCGAAGGTTGGATGGCCTTGAGGTCAATGGAGAGGTTCTTGCAAAGCACCTCGATCTCGAATTTGAGGTTCAGCTTGAGCTCTGCCAGCTGATACAATTCCGCAAGAGTGCGCAAAAGCCCCATGACCCAGGGATTGTGCGATACAAAAACCTTGGAACCCTTGGTGCCATCGAGAATCTTGGCCGCAAACGGAACCACCGCAATGAGCCAGCCGCGCTCGTAGCCATCAATCAGTAGTCCCTTGAGGTTGAGCTCGCGGTGCAAGAGCGGCATATTCTTGGCGAGCGTCAAGCGACCCAGCCAAGAGCCCAGGTTTTTGAGAACCGAGCGTTCGTTGGTAGAAGTAACAATTTCGTTGCTTCCCAAAAGACGACGGACCGTAGCCAATGTCCGAATGCGGACCTGCTCCATAAGACCAGACTCGCCAATCTGGTCGAGGAACGACATGTACAGCGTGTGATAGTTACCTTGCGTGCTCACCCGTTTGGCGACCAGGTAAAAGGCGACCCACTGAAAATGTTCCGCCTTGAGCACCTCCTTCGCCTCCTTGACCTTGTCTGCGAGATTGCGTTGCGCCAGATTGTTGATGATAAAAGTGATGCGGTCCTCGATTTCAGCGCTCGGAGGCGGCTCGGACTCGCTCAGATTCTTTGCACCGCCAATGAGCTCGTCGAGACGAGCAGAGAAAGCTGCGTAGCGATCTTCGGTGCGCTCTGATCCGCGCAGCGGAAACGGGCCGGGAGCGACCGGCGAGCGGATAGCATTCTGCACTTGCTGCACAACAGACGAAGTCCCGCCAATCGCCGGCATCGAAGAGGCCACGGCAGCTGCAGCTGCTGCAGCGGCGATACTGTTGCTGTGTGAAGTGCTACCATTTACACCACCACTAGCGTTGGCCAAGACAGCTTCGAGTTCTCGCACAAGGTCCGGGTATCTTTCGCGCATGTGCGGGATCTTAACTACTTGCGCAGCGGTTTGGGGCCACTCGGACAGCTTGGATTTGATTTGATCGAGCGCCACAAGACCGAAACGAAAGTGTGGCGTGTTGGTTGGCTTGCGCAACGCTTCGAGCACGTAGCGGAGCGCGATTCCCAAGGCCATGCTCGAAATGAGCTGACGCTGGATGAATGCGCCGAAAATGATGCCGGTGAGCTGCACGTTGCGCTCCGACTCGGCGTCGAGGGCATGGTACTTGTCCAAGACGCAGTGGACAAGAGCATTGAAAACGTTCTGCTCCATCGGGTTTGTGGAATTCTTCATCCGGACCAGGGCCTCCACAGTCTCCGCAGGAGATTTGTTCGAAGTGTACAGCGCCTGAAGAATGGCCATCGCTTGTTTTTCCACACCGCCAGCAGCACCTGAAGCCGCGGCAGCCGAAGGCAGGCCGCCCCCGCTTCCGTTGCCCTTGTCTCCAGCGCCCGGGTTCGTGCCATGCATGTTGTGGCGGCCGCCGCAGGCCTCGTAAGTCTTGGAGAGCTCCGAGATAAAGTCTGGCGTGAGAAGTCCGGGTTCCTGGGTGAGAACGGAGAGACGACCAAAGATGATGTCAATCTCGCGAGCAGCCAACGGCGCGCCAGCGCTCGGTCCAGCGCCCTGCTGGCCCGCGGCCTTGCGTTGCACAAACGTGAGAAGATTGCGCGCAAAGGCGCGCACCTGCTGCTGGCCCTGCGAGAGAACTGTCTTGGTACGATCGGTCAACCACTTGTCCAGGTCATATTCTTGCGGATCCGACCGCGAGGCGCAGCAAATGGCATCAAAAACGAGCGTGGTGATGGGGAGGTCGAGGAACTTGGCCATTCCATCGGGTTGTTGGCGCACAATCTCCACGAGAAAGGGCAGGAAGCTGGGATCGCGTGCGTAAAGGGCAACAAGAGCGCGCAAGAGCACAAAGTGATTGAGCTTCCACACCTGTTTGACAGTGTCCAGCTTGGGTTGCAGAGGCTGCGTCCTTTGCTGAATGCTCTGGAGAAACTTGGGAAGTAGAACGGCGTACGTTTCCTCGCGCAGCGCGTCAAAGGGCGACTTGATCTGGAGCAGACCAAGCAAGAGCGTCTCAGGGTAACGGTCGACAGCGTGCTCAAAAAGCGCCTTGACAAATTGGTAGTACCCAGATCCCGCAAGGGCATCGAGAGTCGCGACAAAGTCCACCGATTCCCATGCTCCGCTCGGCGAGGATTGAATTCCCTGCGGCGACGAGACCACCTCGCGCCGGCTATCTTTGGCTGCAAAAGAGACAGCGTCGGCCGGGGCCGTGGCCGCGTGGAAAAGGAGTGCCATTTGCGCCGCACGGTTCTCCCACAGCGTTCCGGGTGCCTTGTCGTCGCCCGTCTCGAGGAGGGCCATGCCCGGAAGCGCCTTGCCGCCCTTCATGAGTTTGTAGGCCCGCACAATCAAGTCAAAACCAGTCTTGTCGAGCGCTTCAGGCGAAAGATTGTCGGTACAGGATCCGAGCAGACGCACGATCTTGTCTGCGTCAATGTTACCGCCGCTCACCTCCTTGGCAACGTGCACCAAAATGCCAATGTCCCACCCACTGGCATCAGATGCGGCAGGAGACGACCCACTTCCGCTCGTCCCACGACGCTTCTGGGAAGTGGACAGACCCGCAAATGACTGTTGCAGCTGGTCGAGCGCCTTTTCCGACGCGGCGATGGAGCGCGTTCCGCTGACAAAGGAAGTTTGGGTGCGCGCCATCATTGCGAGAACCGCTGCAACGTCCTCGTCGGCAAGCTTGGTGCCGCGATCCTTGCAAAAGGGCTCGAGCACGCTCTTGAGGGTCTCCGTGGACGCCGTGCACGCGGGTCCGAGGTCTTCCATAACCCCATCGATGCCGAGACATCCGACAACGTGCGCCAGCGAGATTGTGTCGTCCTCTGGCTCGAACGTCGGGATGAGACTATCGACACAGAGCGGGTCCGAAAGAGCGAGGGGCGCGACATCCAGCTTCTTGATGGTCTCAGGCAGGCGATCTTGCAGCGCGAGCAAGCAACTATTGCTGAGCTCGGTGTCTGCGAGAAAGACGTGCTGGTTACGCAGCACCCAGAGAACCTTGGCAATGATGTCAACATCGGCGTCGCGGTCGCTAATGTCCAGCGACTCGAAAAGAGTTGACACCAGGAAACGGGCTCCCTCGTCCGCCACCTTGCTGTTGGCGCTGGCGCTAAGTCCCAGCCCCACGCAGAGTTGCTGCGAGGAGTTGAGGCCAAGGACCTTGCGGCAGATAATCTCAAGCTGCTGCACATTGATGGAGCGCAGAGGTTCCTTGGGTCCGGCAAGGGGCTCGCCGGTCGTGACGGCCTCGTCAGCGGCCTCCTTGGTCAACGCGGCGGCACCTTCGAGAATCTGGCGCATACAAATGGCAAACTCGCTCTGACGCATGCGCCAGAGGCTGCTTACGCGTTCGCTAAGGACACTGAGTTTGCTTTGCATGTCAGCCGGGACCTGATCTCCGCGCTGTCCTTGCGCCGAGCCGACGATGCCAAGGTCGATCTCCTTCACCAGGCATGAGAGGCAGAAAAGTTCTGCATCCTGGCCGTAGAGCGCAACGATGTCATCGATCTCGCTCGTGCACGCCTGCTGCGTCTTTTTGGTAAGCGACTCGACCAAGAACCTAATTTGCCAGAACACTGGCGAGCAAAAGTACCCCATCGGCGCAGAGCCTGTCTAGCCTACCTCGCCTTAGGTCTCTTCCTGACCGGCGCTCCCTTGCTTGCTTGCTTGCTTGCTTGCTTGGCTGTTGCCTATTCTTTTTCTTCTTTTTTCTCTCTCTTTCTGTTTCTGTCTCTTCTTCTTTGGATCGCTTTCGCGTGCACGCACGCACTGCAGCTCTGTCGTCGCAGAGTCCCCCGACTCACACGTGTGCCCGTTTCGCCTTTGGCCGCGACGCTAAGCAAGTCCGCGGGCGCTCGCCCAACGAAGCCAAAGGAAAGAAAGAAGGAAAGAAAGAAAGTCCGGGTAAGGCAACGAAAGGAGAGGAAAAAAAAATCCTCTGCTCTGCTGGCCCTTTCACTGCGCGGCGCGCTCGGCCTGCGCTCACTCGGCCGGCGCGCAAGGCTCTCGCGCGCTGCGCAGGCGACCTGCCTCGCTCGCCCGCCCGCTCGCGTGCTCGCGTGCGTGCGTGCGTGCGTGCGTGGCGAGGCCAGGTGAGGCCAGGCGAGGCCAGGTGAGGGCTCTTTTTCAAAACAAACCGCGCGCTCGCTGCGCCAGTTGCCGGGCCCGCCGCTCGGGGCCCAGCCGCGCGCGCTCGGTCGCGCGCGCAGGGCCGCGCTTCGGGGCTTCCGCCGCGCGCCCGCCACGCCGCGCCGCGCCGCGCCGCGCCGCTCCGCTCCGCTGCTCGCGTCTCGCTCCTCTCCGCGCGCGTCCTCGATGCTCTGCGAAGCCGCTCTGCCGCCGCCGCTTCTTCGCGCGCCCCGCCGCCTTAATTCGCGCCTACGCGCCCCTCCACTCTAGGTTTTGATTAAGGCGGCACTTACCGGGGCGACCGGGCGCCGAAGTCTGCGCAACGCATTTCATCAACGGATAGGCGGCGGCGCAGGGAGGCTCGCCTTGCGCGCGGGCTGCCTGGAGATGGAGCTGGAGGACGAGGAGGAGCTGGAGGAGAGCAACGTCTGCATGGCTGAAGCGCGCGAGGGCAGGAGACTGTGGACAGGCCGCGACAGGGGAAAAGGACGACGCGCTCGTGGCTCGTGCAGGTTTGTTCTTATTACCTCGTGAGCTGAAAAAGGAAGAATACAAGGGAAGGAGAGGGAAGACTGGTGGGCGAGGCCGGGAGACGTGCGCGAGCGAGATCAAGTACTCGAATCGACTCGAGGGAAGGAGGAGTTGAATCGCAAAATCGGAAACAAGAGCGAAGAGAAAGAACTTTGTGGAGACGTCGCGCGCGAGGAAGGGAAGAGAAGATGATGATGATGGAGGACGCCGAGGGGTATGAAGTGGATCTTGACACGGAGACGAAAAGCGAAAAGCTCGAGAACAAGGTCCGCAGAAAAAAACCTGCGCCCCCAAAGGTTCCGAACGCGACGCGAGGCCGCGCAAGTCTTGCAGGCAAAACAAAGCATGGCGCCAGGATGATGTAAGTCGAAGCAGCTGATAAAAACACACAGACGCGACACAGAAAAAAAAAACGCTAACACACTATCGAACGAACGCAGGCTCGCGATCGAGGAAGCCGGCGAAGAAATCCTGGGAGACACCGCCTTGGGCGACGATGCTCTTGAGGACCTCGTGTCCGCCGCAGCTGCGACGGCTGATGCTCAGCGCAAGCATCAAAGCCGCGATCGGGCTCGCTCGAGCAGTCTTGGAGACTTTGCCGCGAACCCCTTTCACGATTTGGTCGTCGAAGTGCCACTTCCGCGAAGACGCGCACCCGATTTACCAAAATCGCCAACGCTTCAAGCGAGTGCTGCACATATTGTTGGAGGTAGTCCGAAGGCAGCAAGCCCATTGGGACAGCGTCCGACGCACGCGCTGATGATTCCCAAACCAAATGCGATCTCGCGCAGAAATTCTGGAGAAGCCTCGAGTCCCCTTTTGCGTATTGCCGCAATGGATCGCGTTCGCGCGCGTGTGCGTCACTTTGTCGACGAGGGAATGAAGTGGCGCGGCCTCTTTGACGAGGCCGTGCTGCTCGAGCCACACGATCAGGCAGAGCCGAACCTCTTGCCCGCTCGACTTTTTCGGACATGCCTGTGCGACGGACTTGGTGTTTCGTCGGAAGACTTCGAAATGCTCTGCAGCGGGTTTCGCGCCAAGGACAACCGTAATTCAAGCGTCGCAGAAAAGGTCCATTATGCTGCTTTCCTGGAGCAGGCGCTCCCCACGTGGGGCTCTGCGTCATGGGAATGCGTCGAACGCTTCCGCGTGTTTTTGTTGCGGGAGATGCAAGCCTGGGGTGCCGCTGACAACGTTGACGCAATTTTTGCGGATCTGACAGATGCCCAAGCTGCAGCAAATGGGAAACTCCGAGCCTCGGAAATGCGCAAGCTTGCACGTCGCCTGCGTTGCCAAGCGACGTCGGACGCAGATCTCGCGGTGATCTTTGCTGCAATGCGGCCCTGCATGGGACCTAGCGGCCCAGTGCTCTTGTGTGACTTTGCAGGCTTTGTGCAGGACCCGCGCTTCCACGCCGACGTCTTGCCTCGACTCGTTGCACCGCTGCGGTCGATGCCCACAAACGAGGTGGCATCGCAGTTACGATCTGCGTTCAAAGGCGTCTCCTCAATGCGGTCCTTTCGCGCCGCTCTCACTCGTGCTGGCATTGAGGGTCTTTCTCGGGATGAGGTCGTTCGCACGGCTCGACGCTTTGCGAAGGACTCGACATACCGAGCTTTCCATCATGAGGCTCTCGTTACGACAATTTGCGACTATCTCTCATCATGCGGTCCCGCGACGCCATCCTCATCCGCTGTTGAGGAAGAGAGCAAAACGGAGTACGGTGGTGGTGACTATGGTTGCGATAGTGATGTTGGTGAATATGATGATAACGAAGGAGAGGGAGAAGAAAAGAGCAGTATCAACGTTGTTCCCAAAGACGCTGCCCCACAGGTCTGGACCGATGCAAGTGAACGCTTTAATACCAGGGGAAGCTCCGATGGGCTTCCATTGCACGAGTCTTCGATTGAAAGTGAGCCGTACATCATCGATGATGACAGTGATGACGAGGAGTGCGAGGTCGAGCGGTACGGATCAACGGCAGGCGATCAACCCCGCACGACTCTGCAAGAGGTTAATATGGGAGACTCTGACGAGGAAGAAGATCCCGCGACATCGGACAAGGCGACGAAGAGCAGTCGGGATGCTCCATGGTTTCTTCGCGACAACGAAATCTCGCGACGCCTGGCGCCAGCCCGAGATGATATTCTCGACTTTGCGATCTACCTTGGAATGGACCCCGAGCAGGACAAGGCCTGGCTGTGGCTCGCAGAGGAATGTTTGTACGCACCGCTTCCCAAGGGTTGGTGTCAGGCTCGGGATGAGTCGTCGTCGGGTCGCGGCGATGTATATTACTGGCGGCGTGACGACCCACGGCAAAAGACGCAATGGGAACACCCTCTCGACCCCTTTTTCCGGAAATTATATGAACGTCTCAAACAGGACAAGGCACAACGTGTGCTTGATGCTAAAAGTATGGGGCGCGTCCGACGTGGACCACGTCGCAGTGGCGGTGCTGGTGCCGGGGATCGGCCCATGAGTGCCCATGTGCTCTCACGTGCGGACCAAGCCGAAGACAGCGCGGAATTAAATTTGCTGCGAAGAATCGCCCGACGCACTGCGCAGCTCGAGCCATTGGACGAACCTGCTCCCGAAAGCGTGCTCGGAGACGGGCCATTGGATCCAACTGCAAAACGTAGGCCTGTTTCGGCCATTGCGCGGCGATCGAATCGAGTCATGCCTGCGGGAAATCTGCTCGGCGGAGACCGCGAGGAGGATGAGGTGAGCAACGTACTGAGCTCGCAACGCGAGGCGCACCGAAAAAGAAAAAAGAATCCACGCGTGCTGCCCCTGGGCAGTCTTGCAGGATACGCGGCGTCGCTGTCCTCGACTCGTTCGCCAAACGGAGGCGAGGAGGTTCCTGAGCTCAAGCTGCAAGAATTACCACTGCCGAGACCTTTGCCTGAGGACGAGTTGCGGCCTGTGTGGTGGCTCCACGGGACAGGACAGGTACGTCGCCGGCTCGCGGGCACGAACCCGGCCTCTTTCCGGCGTCAGCTTGCCCCAGAGGATGTGCTCGAAGTGGCCAACTATTTAGGCATCTCGCTTCCGGGCGAGGCGCACTTGATGTGGATTGCCAAGGCGGCTGCGTTGTCGCCGATTCCTCCACGATGGCGTCTGTGTTTCGACGAGTTCACCGATGAACACTTTTTCGCGAACGAGGATACCTTTGCTGTATCGCGTGCGCATCCGTTAGACCCGTTTTGGTCGCTTCTTCTTGATGCCGAGCGCGTGCTTGGGGCACGTGATAGCTCTGCGACCGCGGGTGAAGCCTGGGTCAGCTTTTACGACGAAGACGAGGACGTGTACTTTTACGAGTTCTCTTCGGCCGTGACACGCTATGAATTGCCAGAAGACGTGGGTTCCATGACTGCTCCGGCAGTCGTTCGGGCTGGGTGCTGTGGGGCTAGTTCAAGCGCGCAGGAGACGGAGACGGAACGCACGAGCACGGAGGCACTTGCTCGACGGGAGGCTGACGCATTTCGGTTGAGTCTGTGGGCTGAGCTCGATGCAGTGGATGACTTGGAGAGCCCGCAAGATCGTGCGCGCGCTCCATTGGCTCGGCTTCTGGCCTGGCCGTTTTCGCAGATGCTTGGCAAGCTTGACCTGATCAAGCTTACCTTACTCCTCGACTGGCTGGTGGAGCCCTGCACGGTTGCTTTGGAGGCCGCAAAGCGTACACGAAGCGGATTACGGTCTGCAGTGCAGGCTCGAAGAGACGCAGCGGAGCAGCTTACCAAGCACATTACGCTTCGCAGTCGCTGAGAGATGAATCAAGAGTGGGAGTTAGGCAGGACATGAATGAAAACACAGTGTTGCAAATGATTTGTTTCGCAAATAAGCTAGTAAAATTCACGAGGAGGCTAGACAGAAATGACAGAAATGAACACAAGGGCGGGCGAGCTTTTCTCTCTATTGTCACCAAGCTACATTGGGGTGAGAAAAGTCGCAGCGCGTCGGAGGAGCACGTGTGGCACGTTCCGTAATAGAAGGTGTATATTGCAGAGATATGATGAGCGGGAAGCGAGGACGTTTAAGCGCCGAGAGTGAGTGACTGGACGGTCTCGATAAGGTCACGCGCAGTTTTACCCGACTTGAGCTTTTCACGCACATCGCGTGCGAGGACGCTGGAGTTCTTGGTGGTTCTCCCGCCGGCCCCACAGCTCTTTTTCCCCTCGATCGCTGCGGAACCGGCAGAAAAAGCTGACGAGGACGAGGAGGCTGACGAGGTCGAGAGTCCTGAGGAGGTTCTGGACAGAGGCTCCTCGTCTTTTTCCTCTTCTTGGTTGCTCTTGTTCGGGCTCTGCGTGTTGGCGTAGAGGTTGTCCCACATTTTCTGGAGAAAGGCATTCTCCTGGCCGGCGATGGGCCGCGGCGGTACGCGCGAGCTGCTCGAGGCGACGACGGGCTCGGGCCCAGCGTCAACGCGAAGCTGCGCGGCCTGCTTGCACTCTTGGAGCGCCTCAGTGATGGACGCGACTGAAGCCGGGGCGTAGAGCTTGACGGGGTCTTGGCCTGCGACCTGTCTGCGCAGTTCTTCGCTCGAGCACGTGACCGTCCTGGGCCTGCGCCGCCTCCGGTTGGGCTTGGCGACGCTTGCGAGCTTGGCCTTGGCCTTCTTCACGCTCACCACGCCGGCAAGCGCTGACGAGAAGAGTGACACCATTTCCGCAAGCTTCTCGATGGTCTGGTCTGCGCGCACGAGCACGAGCATCTCCGGCTGCCGCTCGTGCAGAGCTAGCTAGCGAGCGTCCTCTCCCCGCTTTCTTTCCGAGTTTGCTGTCCGCGCTCGCCGCGCCGCAGGCGTATGTATGTCTGAATACCTTCGAGGCCGCGTCCAGCGCGCGCGCGGTTCCCAGTTGGCTGTTTGGTTTCTGCCAATGACGTGGTCCCGGCCACCCCGTGCCGGGAGAACTTTGGAAAGAAGTAACTAACACAGAAACTAAAAGGAAAGGAAAGGAAAAGAAAAGCAAAGCAAAGAAAAGAAAAGAAAAGAAAAGAACAGGGGAAGCGCAGGAAACGGAAGAAGCCGAAGCTCCCGAAGCGGGAAAGCAAAACAGAAAAAGAAAAGAAAAGAAAAGAAAGAAGGAAAGAAAGGAAGGAAAGAAGGGAGGAAAAAGAAAGTGAAAAGGAGGACGGACACCGTGCACGCGCCGCGCTGGCCACCGAAGAAGGCCTAGCTTGCTGGCTTGCGTGCTCGCTCGCTCGCTAGCTTGCTTGCTCGCTTGCTTGCTTGTTGGCGCAGTCGCTCGCCTGCTGCGGCTTGCTGTGCGCGCCCGCCCGCTCGCAGGCTTGCGCCACGCGCGGCGCGCGCGCGGACTGCGCTCGCGCCCGCCCGCTGCAGCCGCTGCGGCTGCTCCCGACGGCGCGCAGCAGCGACACGATTGCGAGCTGTGATGGACTGGCTGGGACGGGATGAAAAGCGCCGCGAGGAGAGGAGGCGCGCGGGCGAGGCGAGCGAGGCAAGGCAACTCGGAGGCAAGGCAACTCGGAGGCAAGGCGAAGCGAGAGCAACGGGGAGGCGAGGCAAGACGAGGCAAGGCGCGGCTCGCGGACAAGATGCGCTGTGATGCGAGCGGTGTCTTGCGAAGCGCTGCGCTGCGAAGCGAAGTCGTGGCTTGCGCAGTCTCGCGCGGGGCGCGCGCCCTTTGCGCATACACGCACACGCGGAGGCGCGGCGCCAGGGAGGTGTGCGGCGGAGCACGCAAGCGAGCAAGGGAGGCGCGCGAGCGGCAGCGAAGTGGCGCGCGCCCCGCGCCGAGACTCGACTGCACCTGGCTCACTGTATGGCCGGCCGTGTGCAGAGAGTGGGAGCGCGTGCAGGCAGGCTGGGGGCCGCGACACCTCGCGAGCGCTGGCCAGCCCCCGCGGGCGAGTCTCTTGGCACACCGGCACGCACGCATACCTGCGCACGTCGCCGTGGTCGCGTCCACGCGCGGCGTGCGCCCCGTGTGAAGCCAGAAAATGGTATGGGATGGATGGATGGATGGATGGGTGGATTAGCAGCGGGATGGGATGGTCGCGGCATCCATCGCAGCTATCTCGCAGCGGTCCTCCTCAGGCCCGGTCGTCCCGAGTCCGCGCCTCGAGCGGACCCGCGTCTGGAGCTGCTGCTGCTGCTGCTGCTGCGCGAGACCGAAGCCGCGGTCCCTCCGAGAGAAGAGTGGCAACTTCGGCTCAAGAAGCAGCGAGGCCAGCTGCTGCTGCGAGACAGCTTTTCTACTCCCTAGCTCCCAAACAGTACGACCTCCCACGGGTGGGCGGCGCGAGCATAAAGCAGCAAGCTGCCGGGACTGCGAGCTTCAGCACGGCGGGCGCCACGAGTGCGGGTCGTGATGCGAGGCGATCGCCGCGGCCGTCGGAGGCGTGATCGGTGCAAGTGAAGCGTGATCGATCGACCGATATCGATCGGCGAAGCTTGGCCACGAGACGTGATATGATGACTTGCTTTGCGAGCGGAATTTTACTTTTTCACTTCTCGGTGAGACCTCACCGTAAGCGATGACCCTCGCCCGTGAGCGGCTGCAGCGCGTCCTCATTGTAACCAACGAGTCCCTGGTGTAAGACAACACCACCCACCCACCACTCACTCACAGGGCCCATCACTGGCGGGCAGGCCCACGGGCCCCTGCTGGCCCTAAATCCACCCTTGGGGCCGGCCCAATCGTTGGTTGCCAACGATGCATTCATTCTTTTGTCGTTGCCGCTTGAGGAAGACGCTGCGGCGGATGGCCCTTTCCTTTGTCTAATGGACATCACATCACGGCTCAGAAGCATCAGCAGCAGCAGCTGCAGCAGCCGGCAGCTGTCTGTGCCTTCGTACGCCTTTTTCGTGTAGGGAAACACACACTGACATGGTTGGTTGTAGTTCTCCGCGAAAGAAGAAGAACAAGAAGAAGAAGGACACCACCCATTTCACATCACCGCCATCACGATCACGACCTTGGAACCAACCCTGGCAGAGCCTCCCTCCGAGTCTCTCCCGGCAACTCTCGGACTCGAAGTCGAACTCGAAGATGAAGGCGAAGGCCGTGCTTGATGATGCAAGCTACACTACAGCTGCTGCTGCTGCTGCTGCGGTTTCTGGCTCATGAGAACTCAACGCGCCGCAGTGCATTGTTACTTTATGTTGGATGACGGGCAGTCTCGGGAAGGCCTCGTATCGCCGGCAGAGGCGCGCGCCCCCCGCGGTGCAGTCGCCATGCCGCGGCCGCAGCGACGCGGGCCGGACCGCGCCGGACCACCCACCCGTCCTCCCGATCGCAGTCGCTGTCGCCACGCAGCCCGCTGTCGGCGACCGTTGGCGGGACGGGCACGGGAGGAAGGGACAAGACGAGACGAGACGAGACGAGACGAGACGAGCGGTGATGGTATACTGCAATTTTGGGTGGCTGGGATCGCGCGCGCAGAGCGCACACCCCACGAAAACACAAGGCCGGTTGTAACTCCCCCACGGCCCAACTGCCGCCCCGCCAGCCAGCCATACCAGCCAGCCAACCAGCCACACCACAGCCGCAAGGCAGAGCAAGCAACGGCAAGCAAGCAATTGTTCCGAGATGTGTTGCGCGCACGTTGCTCGCACGGCTCTCGGCCGAGAGCGGCTCGAGAGAATGAGGCGTTGCGTTGTGCGGAAAAACTGCGGGAACAAGCCGGACCACCCTATACTTTCCACAGCCACTCGCTTTTGGGCGACCGCGATGGCGAGCCGTAGCCAGCCACAGCCACAGCCACCATGGCCACAGCCACTGTCACAAAGTGGCACCAGTGCTGTTGCCCCAGTCGTCTGCGCGTCGGCAGCTGCAGCGACAAGTTCTCGCTCTCGGCATGTCAAGACCCAAGAATAGAAGAACAGAGCGAAGCAGAGCTGAGCTGAGCAGGCCATTTGCAAGAACTCTCACTGTCAAGACAAATGAGTTTGGGAAATCAAGAGCCGAAAACGCCTCTTTCGCTCTCTCTTCCGCCCGCGTTTGGCTGGCCGTGAATTGAGTTTTTATTTATTTGTAAGATGACAAAGTGGGCCGGCCTTCAACGTTCCGCTCCGTCCTCCATCAACGGCGAACCTTTCCACTTGTGCTGGGCCTTTTACGAAGTGCTCTCAGAACCGGTGCATCGAGACTAAAATTATCAAGAGTGAAGATGGAACGCTGTGCAATCTGCTCAAGCTGTGTAGATCGCTCGAGCTGCACAATTTACTCATGATAGAAACCTGCGCAAGATGCTGGTGATTAAAATCTACGCGAGATTCCGCTGTTCGACTTTTCTTGCCTCAATATAACAACTTATGCCATTGCAGAGATAGATGATCTCATATGCACGAAGTTGAACGAAACATCTCATGTCTCGTACGAGCGAACAGTCGAATTTGGACTGACGGCGAGCATTCAACTAATTGATCATGTGATGTGGTTCAAGGCCTGCAAAGAAGAGGACATGCCTACTCCATTCTCCAATCCGTGGCTCATTGGCAAATGGACACGGCTGGTCTGCCTCGTAAAGCGAGGTTGCGCTGCTGCTGCAATTTTCGGAGTCTTCAAGTCTGACCTCGCCTCGCTTCACACAACCTCGCGCCACGTTGTTCTAGCAGGCATCTAATTTTTTAAAATTAAAATACAGTCATCCCTCTCTTTTGTTTTCCCATTCGCAACAAGCACGAGGTGTCGGTCGCCACCATTTCCGTGCTTTCACTACGTCATGTGTCAATCGACAACGCAGAGCTCTTCCTTCTCATTTACCTTTTTTTTTTCGACCACGGTAGCCTAGCCCCTGCGCCGCCAAACATAGGCTATGCCGCGTCGTCATCATGACACTCACCTCTCCTCAATGCATTCGATGGTGGAACAGCTTGCGATGATCTTTTGCCTTCTACATCGCCCCGAAGCAACTTGCGTTGTCTGTGTTGGTTATCTGTTGAAAAAATGAGAATGAGGAGTGAAGTGGCAAACAGACACACGTGGCAATCACCCCTTGTGTCACCCCGTATACAAGCGCGTTGTACGCGCGCGCGGAACGATGGGCCCCAAACGGGAGCAGGTACGTAGACAGAGGACCCGGCCGCGGTGTCGTGGAGCACGCGCATCCTCGTGACGCGGCGCACTGCAAAAGCCAAAGATATCGATTGCAGCACGCAGGAATAACATGCTTGATCGGGGGCGACCTGGCGTCAAGGCGACCACGCGTGAGGAGCGGTCAGTGCTGCGCAAAGAAGGATGAACGAGCAAAAGCAGCAAATGGCACCTTTGCACTAACGACGAATTTCTTGCGCAGCGTATGCCAATGTGCACATACGGTCTCGCGTGCAAGCGCAAAGGCTGTGCTTACAGGCACCCCACGAAACACGTTGTAAACGAAGATGTTGTTTGCATGCCTTTTCTCACTGGTAACTGTCTCTTTGGCAACAAATGCCGCAACAAACATGTGTCTCCCGAGGAGAAGGCTGCGCTTCTTGCCAAGTTCTCGGCCAAACCGTGCCGATTTGGCGCGCACTGCCGGACCGAGGGTTGTCTCTACAAGCATCCTGGCGATGCCAAGCGTCTCAACACTGCATCTTCGCCCTCGGACGCCGATCTGGCCGCACGTCTTGCGAGCCAAGACCGACAAAAGCAAGCATACGAAGCTTCCTTGCAGGCTCACCAGCGTCAGATGGATGCCTTGCAAAATCAGCACCAACAGCAACATCAGTATCAGCAGCACCAGCAATATCAACAGTACCAACAGTACCAGGATTACGACAATCAATATCAGTATCAAAATCAACAAGATCATCAGCAGCCCTTTGACAAGACCGAACAGACGCAGCAGCCGTACGCCTACGGAGGGGAGCAAGGCCAAGGGTATTATCAGCACGAAGGTGCTGGATCACAACCCGCGGGCTCGTTTGTGCAGGCATCGACCGAGACGAATCCTTGGAGTTCGTCGTCCTCAGGCTCCAACGCTGACTTCGGGCCTGATGGGTCGCCATGGGCCACCTCGGGTAAAGACTACTTTGCTGCCACTTCTCAGCCATGGGGCCCTCCCCCGGCCAGCGACCTCCAGGCAAGCGCGTCGGCGCAGTCATCGTCTTCATTGCTTGCGTCGGCCTCACCCCTTCTTTCCTCTGCATCACCGGCCTCGGCGCCTGCTAACCCTTGGGCTGCGCAGGACATGCCAACGCCAGCTGAAGCTATTCAGATGCCCAGTTTGCCCCCACGAGACCCAGTTGACGAAGTGACCATGACAATGGCTCAGAGGCTCAAGATGAGCGCCGCGCACAAGACCGGGTCCGAGGATACCACGACAAGTGGAATAGCTTCGGAATCTAGTCGTGCGAAGGCGGTACGCACGAAACGAATTCCCCAAGAACTTTGGGTCGACGCCGCTGCGCGAAATGCGAGCACCTTTGATATTCCAGATCCAATTCAGCGCTTTTATGAGGCAAATAGCGTGCACACGCACCGTGGCGTGCTCGATTTGCATTTCCAATCTGCATACACTTATGAAGTCGTTTTGGATAAAATCCTCCCGACCTCTCCCTTTTATGAGGTGGACACGGAGCACCCGGACGCGAATTCTGGCTACGTTTGGGTAGTCACGGGCTCGGGCCATCACACAACACAACGACTATACAAGCTTTTCGATCAGGTTCGCGACTACCTTGACAGAAAAGGCTACACATACATGATCGGCAAAGACAGAAATGGGCATCAAGGCGCTTTTTACGTACGGCTAAGACGATGATAAAGATATCAAGTACCTTTGCGACTTTTGCCCGGTTTCCGTCCTGCAGCCAGCCAGAGAGGACCGAAATGCCGAGAATGGGCCTGACCTGCTCTTGGCTCACTTTCCAATTTTCCTCTTGACTCGACTTGTAGCTGGCGTGACTTTTGTCTCAAGATTGAGGCCTCAAATCGAGGACAGCACCTCGATTGCTTGACCCAAGCGCATGCGTTCGGCGGAAAGTACTGTGGCACAAAGTGCGGAGTGGATGGAATGAAGCAGTAAGAAAAAAGGGAAGGAAATGAGAGCAAAGCATACAAGAAATGTGGGTTTTATTACAACAGTGTTTGCATGAAAGAAACAACGTGCGCAGGAACGTCATCGTCCGGCGATCGTTCCACGTCCTGAATGAGCACGCGAAGTTGTGCCTGCCGCGCTTCAAGCTCACGCACGCGCGCCGCAGGTTCCTTGAGCAGACTGGCAACCCGCTGCGCGAATTTGGCCTGCGAAGCAGCAGAGTCTACTTTTTCACAAACGAGCTGCGGGCCCTCTGTGACCCTTCGACTTGCTGCAGGCGATTTGACGACCCTACTTGCGATGGACTGTCTCCATCGTGAGTCGTCTATCACCGCAAGCTCTTTTTTGATCTGCTGCGCCGTTGGTGAGGTCAGTCCAGCGCGAGCAAATTCCTCGAGCGTGTTTGCGAATTTGGCTGCTGCACGAGGTCGTTCTGCGATTGTTGGCGGAAGAACTCTCTCGCGGTCTTCGACCTCGAGGCCCGCGTCGATGGTCGTCGTACTCCAGCGAGTCCCTCTTCTTTTCTTGGCGCTCGCGTTGCTCTTTTTGCGCTCTTCGGCATTGGGTTGCTTGCCCTCTTGCGCATTATGTTGCCCTGCTCTCCCAGTGTTCCTCTCTTCCTTCAAGTTCGAGACGGATGCCACGTCCTGGACGTCTAGCAAGCCTTGCGAGAACATCTTGGGTCGCGCAGACGTAGCCTGCGCTCACGGGGTGCACGCAAAACTGTTCGCCACGGCTGCGTTCATATGATCCAATGATGAGTCCGACGAGTGACGACGGTTCGAGTCACTCACTGATCATCGAAACGGCTAACTTGGTCAAAAAAGACAGAATAAAAAACAAGAAAAAAAAAACAGGGAACACTCGGGAGATTCGGCGTAAGGAGCGTGCGCGCGCGCGCGTTGTGAAGTGGAATCTACTATCTCACAGTAAGGGTCTGTCTTTCAAAAAATCATCATGATAAATGTAGAGACCTCGACACACTTGACCGGTTTTCCTTGATACTATCAAGAATACATGGGGAGAAGTGCTCATGGACATTCAAGCGCGTGCACATTGCAACAACAAATATATTCTTCTTTCGCACGAGTCAAAGAATATGTTGCGTGCTTCGCTGTCTGTCTTCTTTGACAGCCATCGAAACCCGACCACTTGTGAAGGTGCAGCGGCATTTTTTTGTGTGAGCAATATTGTCATCAGAGGAGAAAATGATGAAGAAAAAGATTACATACACGGAAAGGTACTAGCAGAGCGTGGTATCTTGGTAAATACCAGGGCCCGCGACGTGACTTTCGATTTCTTTTCAATTTTAATTGTTGGGGACCTTGAACTGTGCCGCAAGATCGGGACGGCCGACGAAAGAAATCAGCGTAGCAACGATCTCGCGATCAGCTTTGCCTAGAAAGTCGATCGCAAGACTAAATCGAGGCACACGGGAAAGTCCATCGAGAAGGCTTGCGAGCTTGACGCGATCGATTGCGTCGGGATGAGACTGTATTGAAGAATGGATGCACTGCACCAAGCCACTTAGGTCGTCCACGCCGACGCTAAAGACTTTAGAGGTGTCAAGCTCGAGAAGGACATTGCAGCGTTGCGCCTCGCTCAAATCTTTGCGACGCCAGAGTCTGTCAAAGTCCTGCTGGCTCGTTGGGATCTCTACCGTCTCGCTTTCCTGATTCGAGTTCCCTGACCCTGAGGCTTGATTGGATCCCAGACTGGCTTGCTGCTGCTGATGGTGACGTTGCAAGAGCTGCCGTGCCGTGGACGACGATTGGAATTTCGACTTCCAGTCAGCCTTGCGAAGGTGGCTGTACATGAATCCCTCGGGCTTGCCAGGGTTCCCAATAAAGTCCATCTCTTTGCGCGAGACGGGCCGCTGTCCCTCTTGTGCGCACGCCACGAGGTTTCTGAACTCGCTGTACGAGCCGGCAGTCATGACGGATCTTTTCTTCATCTCGTCTACGTCCTTGCGCCTCCTGTCTGCCTCTGCCGCGGTCGCCAGCTCACGCCGCAGCGTCTTCTCGTCGAGTCCTGCCGTCTCCATGGTGATTTCTCGCGCGCCCCGAGTCGCAGGTTGCTTGCCTGCTTGCTGGCTGGCTGCTATCGACGGGCTGTGCAGGTCGGCGACGCCGCGCAAGCTCTCTCAGCGTCGTGCGTTGCGCCACGCGCCCTCGTGCGGCACCGGCTGCGGCGCGATGCGATTCTGGGCTCCCTCCTCGAGCTCCGCCTTCACGTCGCTTGCCTTGAAGGCGGGTGACGTTATTTTGTGCGTTGCGCCTCTTGCCGGCCGCTGTTGCGCGCAAAGTGCGTTGCCTACGTCGCAACAGAGTTTTAGCTCTATTCTTCATTGACGGTGAATTTTACGATTGCGCGCCACTAAAAATAGGTTATTGAAAAGCTGGCGGCTTGTACACAGTAAAAGTTGAACTTTGGCCTCTGACTCGAACTTACTCACTGTCTCAGAGAGAAAGAACTGGAGTGGTAAGAAAGGGGGCAAGGCTCAGGTCTTGCGCAACGGATATATCGATTCACGTGCACAAGTGGGTGAGTGCCTCGCTGGAGAGAGCACGCGAGCCGCAATGCTCGTGGGTTGGCGGCTCCGAGCGTGCAGGAGGAGTCTGCTGACTTGCGATTGCATGGGCAAGAGCTTGATCGCGGGCGGCAAAAACGCGAACGAGCCGGAAGCGAGCTGGCAAGGTTCGTCGCGAGTCTTTGAGGATGTCGGCCAACGCGCCAGAGTACGAAGGCGAAGACGCCATGTATGAAAACGAGGATGCGGACCGCGCTGGCGGCGTGAACGCCGAGCGCAATGGCAGCGAATATGACAACGAGGACGATGACGATGATGATGACAACGAGGAAGGCGGCCGCCATGGCGCCTTTGCGACGCGCGAGGATGCCGAGGAGGCAGTCCGCGCTATAGGTCAGACGCCAATGCTCGACTCGGTGCAAGAAATGCTGCGCAAGCAGCAGGTGAGCGAGCTCAAGGAAAAAGAGCTCGCGCTTGACGATCTTCGCGAGGATCTTAAGCGCGCACAGCAGAGCCGTGAGACGCTTGGTGTGACGCTGTACGGGCTGCAGCAGCAGCTCGCCTCGCTTCAGGTGCAGCTCGAAACTACGCACAATGAATTCGCAGACACCTCGAGGAGTCGTGCTGATGCCGAGCAAGAGTCTCGCGAACGACGTCGTGTTCTCGAGACATGCTCACGCGAAGTCAAGCTCGCCGAGGAAAAAGTCAAGGCCGCCAAGCAAGAAGAGAACGCTGTCAAAGCTGCCGTCCGCCAGGTCGAGGCATACCTCGAAGAGACGCGCGGCGAAATTGCAGTCATGCGACGAGCAACGCACAAAACGGAGGAGGCCGTGGGCAAGCTTGAAAAGAAAAAGCAGGAGCAGGATCTTTACATTGACTCGCGTGTCGAAAAGGTGAAGCAGCTTCAAGAGGAAATTGCCATGATCGAGGCCCAGCGGCAGTCGCAAAAGGAAGAAACGGATGCTGCCGAAACGACACTTCGCGAGGCCGGAAAGGAAATGCAAACGACCCAATTCGAAAAGAAACAGGTCATGCAAGAATGGAACAGCACGCTCATTGCGCTGCAAAAGCGAGACGAAGCCCACGAGGCCATGGTACGCACAATTCAGGAGAAAAAGGAAGAAATTCGAGCCGTGCGCGCTGAAATTGAAGGCTATAAGGTGAGCGCTTCCAAGGTGCAGTTCGAGAGCGAAAAGCTTGTCGAGCGCAAGGTGCGTCAGGAACATGCGCTCAAACAGGTAGAGGACGCCCTCACCAAGTATGAAAAGGCGTACCTCAAGCTGAGCGACCAATTTAGCATGCTCAACAAGAGCCTCGAGCAGCAAGACGCTGAAGCGCACAAGTTCCACGGCATTCTCGCAAACTGCAACAAGACCATCAAGAGTCTCCAGTCCAAGGTAAGCGTCGTGGATCGCCAGCGTCATGCCGTCGAAGAGGAAACCTCTGCTTTGCTGAATGATCGTACGACCATGAGCAAGGCTGCCAAGAATCTTGCGCGCGAGGCTGCCAAGCTGCAAAAGGAGGTGCACGCCAAGGAGATGGAGGTGGCCGTGTCGGAGAATGAGCTTTCACGCATCAAGATTGATCGACTCAACACGCAGGCGCACGGCAACCAACTTCAAGAGGAAGTGGACCGTCTCGTTGCCGATCTCGACGAAAAGGACAAGATGATTGAAAAATACAAGCTAGAAATTCGCCAGCGCCATGATCAAATTGAGAAGAAAATGTACGTCAAGGACAGGCTCAATCGCAAGCTTGAAGTCATGGCCGCGAACCAGGAAGGCCCGGAGAACCTCGGCCCGCTCGAGGCTACCATCAAAAATCTGACCAAGGAAACGACTGCGCTGAGCGCCCAGAACCGCGAGCTGGAGAGAACGTGGCTCAAATTGCAGACCGAATTTGTTCAAGTCGTGAATGAGATGGAACAAGAGACCACGACGGTGCACGAACTCACGAGCACCGAGACCATTCTGCAGCAAAAGAAGAAGCGACTTGATAACCGAATTCACGCCCAGAGTGCCGAACTTCAGGATCTCGAGGGCAGGGTCCGTCGCATGCATAATGACATGCACAAGCTCAACAGCCTTATTGCCGAACACAAGGACAAGCAGGACTCTCTTGCCAATGTGAACGAAGTGATGCAGGCCGAATTCATTAGTGAGCTCAAGGAACTTGAGGCGCAGTCGGTGGACGCAGAGGCACGAATCGAGAAGACCAAGATGGAAAAGCAGTCCCTGCTGGACGAGATCATGGAATCTGAGCGTCAAATCAAGCTTTGGGAGAAGAAAATCCAGCTCGAAAAGGAAACACAGGAGGCGCTCGACCCTACCGTCGGTCAGTCCGAGGTCAAGGCCATGGAGAAGGAAATTCACCGCATGAAGATTCGCCTCGGCAACTTGCACCGAGAGCAGGAGAAAATGATCAAGGAGATGGAAATGGCAATTCTCAAGCGCGAAACGATTGCTACGCGTCGAAAGGGCGCAGCAAAGGCTGCGATGCACGCTGGGGGTCGTCGACTTCGTCCAGGAAGTGACGAGGCTATTGCAGAAATGACCGAGGCCGAGCTTCGACGCAAGCTCAAGCTTGAGCGAAAGGAGGTCAAACAGCATACACGAGAGTGCCTGGAGTACGAGCGCGGCATTGCGGACCGTCTTCAGGAATCCGAGAACATGACGCTTGAACTCGAAAAGGCGAGCAACCAGTTTGCCGAGGTCGAAGACGCCATCGCCACCAAGAAGCGAGCCATTAATGAGGCGCTCTATCAAAAGCAGCGAAACATTGAGACGCTTAATCGGACACAGTCTTTGGTCGCGCGATACGTGGATTTTGCTCGCTCCCCGGCTGCTGAGGCCCCTGTCTCGCAGGAGGAGGCGGACATTATGCTCGATCAATCTCAGGATCAGATTGAGACCATTCGCCAAACGCTTAAGAAGATGGAGGCTTCGCATCCGCACTTGCAAGAGATCCTCGACAGGGTCGCCAAGCTTTTGGAGTGAGTGCCCCGTATTTCCCCTGTGCTTTAGTCCAACGACCAAAAATAAGAAAAAGAAGAAGATCATGCATGACTTTGGTTTGTTTCCAATATGGGGGAGGAGGGGCGCGAGGGGCAAACAGTAAGTAGGCTCGTCATCGCTAGGGGCCTAGAGCTCCTCGTGCAGCTCTCCCACCAGATCATCGGCAATATCCTCCTCGTCCTCCCAATAGTCGTCGCCTTCCTCGTCGTAAGCGTCATATTCGTCTGCTTCAGCGACGGCTGATTCTGCTGGGCCGGCATACTTGCCGTTGGATCCAGGCACGACATGTTTGAACCATTCTGGGTCATTTAAGGGGCGGTAATGAAAGAAGACGTTTGTATAAGACTCGCCCTGAAATGGCTCGGGCCGTCCATGAACGCAGTGTGCGCTCTCGTACAACATGGCCTGACCGGTCTGCAGGTCCGAATAGATGGCGTCGCCCTGGATGTTGAAAATTTCCAGATCCCAATCCTTGTCGACACCACGCTGCTCCACATTGATGATGGCTGAAACAGCGTGCGTAGCGTGGCGATCGATGTGAGGCAATAGCACGGCGCCTCGGTGGTACGTACGAATGCCGTACAAGTCTGTTGGCTCGAGTTGCGTCTGTGCCCATGCTTCTAGCACTGGCTGGAACCATGCATGCCACTTGTGCTTGGTAGCGAATGAGGGCGGGACCATGGCCGAATCTGCTTTCCACGTGTTGATATGAATACTCCCACCCATGTCTTCATGGAAGGCACGTTCGCGGTTCACATTGAAGAATCGGCGAATATCGCCAAGAAGTTGGCGCGGCGTCTTGATTCGTTTGTAGCCGTCGGCCGTAAAGTTGACCTTGATTTGCGCCAGTCGGCGCTTTTCAGAGCTTTCGAGACGCTCCAGCTGCGCCCTGGTCGGATCCTGACGCGAGCCAATGGCACTGGGGAACTGCCCGATCCGAAAGAATTCCTCGGTTGTGATTTTGAAGTCATAGGTTGTACCATTCGGGTGCACAAGAGCAAATTCATGACCAACGTAGGTTTGTCTCCATTGCGTGTTACGCTCTCCAGGTTTGAGCTTGCCCACGTGAACGAGGCGATCGCCGTTGCGCCAGTTCATGTCGAGCGTGACGTCGAGAAAGTTAACCCAACCCGCGCTCGTCCGAAGCGACTTATTTAACCAATCCTGCAGCTTGCCGTCTTGCGCGGTACGCGCCTCGTACGTAGCATTGCAGTACTCGAACTCCACGCCACGCTGCACAAGGACCGGGCCTTGGTCTCGTCCAAAGAGCCTTTCATAGGCTTCCTCCTCTTCAAAGAAGGCTACGCTTGCAAGGTCTCCGAGGAGGCCTCGGCTTTGGAGTATTGTGTGCAGCGCCTCGCCGTCCGCGCGCGAGCGGGCGAGGTACAGGTTTGCGTCCAGGAAACCCTTGCCATCCGGGTCTAGCGCCGTGTGCAAGCTCGTTTCACTTGCCAGCTGGACCTCACTGCCGCGAAGGGCCAGGAGCTCCGTCGTGCCGGCCTCGCACACAGTTGCTGCTGCTGCCGCCGCCAGCAGCGCTACGACTGCCAGCGCCTTTCCCGAGCGCGCCGTTCTCGAGCGCGCCATCGTGGCCTTCGACAGTTGCAGCAGTCACTTCGGTTTTTTATGATTGATCGACCCGCTGCAGGTTTGGTTTTGGGGGTTGTTGATGATGGAAATTTCGGCGTGAAAAGAAAGCGGCCGCCAAGGAGTTTGAGGCCGAATCTGCACCACTGCAAGGCAAAAGCAGTTGTAGCACTGCCGCCAGGTAAAGCGTTCATACCGACGTATAGGCCTACCATGATTTACATTTGTTATTTGATTTTTTTTTTAGGGGGCGAGGCGAAAGAAGGTCTTGGCTCAACCGTTTTCACATGCTGTGCTTTCGAATCAACGTTGAAAGAAATTAGTCTTCATGGGGCATTCGGATCAAGATGCTGAGTTTTATAAGCTTATGCGGCAGTTCGAAAAGGAGCAAGTCGCACTTGATTGGCGCTCTTCTCTTGGGGGCGTCTTCCGAGGCGACCACAAGTTGGCCAACACCACAGACAGAGGAAGTCCGCATTCTGAACACGTTTTGCGTTTCAAAAAAAAAGCTTCCCTCCAATTTTGACTCGGAGGCGAGCAAGCTCCAGGCCTCGTAGTGATCAAGAATCGGCGTTTTGGGCTTCTCCGGACGAAACTGCTGCCCCCGAGCTGGCGTCACTGATATTGCGCAGCGAGCTCGCTTGGCATCGTGATCCAGTGTTTGGACAATGCACTCGATCGCGTGGCATGGCTTCCGCATTGCATGGCAGCTCAAATGTGCTGCTGAGAGGGTATTCGACAACCTGCTAGCATGCATCAAAGAAGTAGGCCAATCTAGCAAACTCCATTTCTAGCTAACCTCGACCAAAGTCTGTAGGTCGGGAGGGGTCGCTGCACAAGAGCGTGCGTGTCTGGAACGCGGACTGGACGGTGCGGAGGCCATGCGACCCATCGGCGAAGTAGTCCCTTGCATCGCCAGCGGATGTGAAAACAGATCTCAAGCCGGCACGAATAGATGAGGACCTTCATGCAAAGCTGTGCCCTAGGTGTTCGATTCAATAATTATTCGAACAGGGGAAAAGAGCATGCTCAAATGACCTTTAAGCTTTTCTCGCAAGTTTGGCATGCTCGGCGAGTTTTTCCACAACAACAAGAATCGCAATGATTCATCTCAAGTAAATAGAGGTGAAACCCCTGGCTGCTTTGAAGTCCTGATCTCAAGTAGAAGTGCGATTGCTCGTAATCTTGATTCATCTGATCTACGATTAAAATGCTGGTATGAAGGAGCGAGAGATGCATGCCCCTTTTTGCTCACAGACAGTCGCTTTAACCAGCTGCATTCAGAAAACATGCCATGAATGTTAATTTTCGTTCATGTCAAGACAGAGATTATTGTTTTGGCTTCGCCAACATCGCACCTTTGCTCGCTTGTTTTGTGGCCGGGAGATCGGTGCGGACTCCTCAGGCTAGGCCAGCCTGAGCCAACGTGTGCGCTCGTGCTGGTCCTTCGCCTAGATACCTCCCAATTCCCCCTCCGCTCGCCCTCGCGCCGCGGCGCGACCGCGCGGCAGGCAGGCGCGCGCGGCAGGCCTGCGAGATACAAGCCGCGCTTCTCTTCTCCCGTTTCCCCTCTCCGCGCGGGCGCTGTCGCGGAGAACGCGCCAAGGCCGCATCGCATCAGCAGCCTGCCCAGGCTCTCGCTCCCATCGCGCCCTTCTTTCCGAGTCTCTCTGCTTTCTTGTCTCTTCTCGCCGCAGCCGCTCGCTCGCGCCGCTTCTTCGCGCCGCTTGCCCGCCCGCCCTCGCCCCCCTCGCCGCCGCCATGGGCTGCATCGAAGGCGTCGTGTTTGGCGTCGCGCAGTCCGCCGACCTCGTGCTTGCGGCCAGCTTGGACGGCTTCTTGCGGGCGTGGAGCAAGAAAGACAGCGCCCTCGTCTTGGAGATGAAGACGCCCAACAACAAGGCGGCCACCAGAGTGGCGGTGCAGGGCAACCTCGCCGCCGTCGGAACTGACGCAGGCGGCCTCTTCCTGATTGACCTGGCCACCGCCTCCGTCCTGCACGCCCTCCAGGGCCACACTGTCGCTGTCCAGAGCGTCATCTTCGACGGCAATGAAATCATCTCCGGATCGGAGGATAGGACCGTCCGCGTCTGGGACAAGATCAGCGGCCGAGAGACCTTGAGGATCGACGCCGGGGCGAGGGTCTGGAGCGTTGCCGCGCACGAGAACTTGCTTGTGGCCGGGCTGAAAGACAAAACCGTGCGCGTCTTCGACCGGGCCAGCGGCCGCTGCCGCCCACGCCACGACCTCGTGGAGGCGACAGAAGACGTCTACGCGGTCGCGATTGACGCGCAGCGTATGGTGAGCGGGTCCGGCAACAAGGTGAGGGTCTACGCCGTGCCTTCCTTCCAGCTCGTCCGCGTCATCGAAGGACACACTCGCTGGGTGAACTCTGTCGCTCTCGAGGGAGACCGCATCGTGAGCGGGTCCGCCGACAACACGGTCAGACTCTGGGACGCGCGCAGCGGAGCCCTGCTGCACGTCTTGCAAGGACACTCGGACATTGTCAACTCTGTCTCTCTTGTGGGGTCGGAGGTTGTGACCGGATCTTGGGACAGGAGCGTGCGCATCTGGGACGCGGAGACGGGCGACTCGACGCGCGTGCTGGACGGCACGGAGGCCGTGCGGCCCATCGAGGAAGAAGCTCTTGCATTGCCAACGGAAGTGGAAACAGAGGGGCCGATCGACGAAGAAGTCCTTGCATCGCCAGCTGCAGCGGAAGTGGAAACAGATCTTAAGCCGGCACGGATAGATGAGGACCTTGATGCAAAGCTGTGTCCTACTTGTTCGATTTTGTAATCTTTGGAACAAAAGTAATGAGAGCGACTGCAGAACTTTTAATTTTAAGCTTTCCCATCAGGGCTGGCCCGTTGACGATTTTTCTTTCCTGCAACAAGCATGTTGAGATTGCCCCACAAGTCGTAAAGATTCATGTCAAGCAAACGATGTGACCGAAGTGCTGATCTCAAGAAGAATTGTGCAGAGGAAGGAGCCTTCTTGACGTTAAGATGACGATCTGAGATCTTACTGGGGTCTGTGCCCTGCCTCGTGATGTCGACCGCGTAGCTTCGGAGCCCAGATTATTTTGCTTTTATCGTCACGGGCATCGTTAAGTAGAACCTGACCCGCGAGCACTGCTCGTGTGCGGGTTGTTTTCCATCTGACTATAAAACAAAAAAACGGCAGAGCGAGAGATGCATGACCCTTTTTTGTTGACAGCACCATGATATCCAGGCCTACGTTCAGGCTACGTAGTATACCATGGATGTTGATGTTTATTCTTCGTTCATGTCAAGCCTGGAATCACTGTTTCGGCATCTCCAACATCGCACAGTTGTTCGCTTGCAGTTCTGTTGGCCGCGTTGATGATCATTGACGGATCGCAGCCTGCGGACTTCTCCAGGCCAGGCCAGGCCAGCCTGAGCCAGCCCGCGCGTGTGCACCGGCGGCGCGTGCCAGCGTGTGCACACGCTCGGCCTTCGCCCAAATACCTAACACACCCCTTTCGCCCCTGCGCGTGCGCGCCTCTCACAAGACTCAAAAGGTTTTGTATTGCACAAGCTAGAAATTAATTTCTTGCGAAAGTGGCTTCGGCTTCTCCTGTGGCCAACGCAACGAAGCAGGCTCCTACAAAGTCTTGCTTTCTGATCCTTCGGACCTCTGGGCGTTTCAAAATCGAAAGCGAGCAGACTGATCAAGTGCAAGGGAATTCTATTCCAGACAACAAACGGCTGCAAATATTGTATGGAAAAGACTTATGAATCAAGCATCTTGCTCAGCGATTCCATATCCTTGGCAATGGCTTCATCGAGAGACTCACGATCTTCTCTCCACGCCACCGGGGCCTGCGAGGATCGTATTTGAGCCTTTGGCGAGCGTGGCGAGACGCCCTGCGCAGGGACTGGAGGAGGCCCGACTGCGTCGAAAATTGTGTTTTCATGCACCCATTCTTGAGGCGTACGGCCCGAAGCGTCTCGCTGCGCGTCGAGCGTCGCGGCAAATGTCATGGTTCGCAACCAGTCGCGCACATCGTCATGACCCAAAAGGCATGCCCAATGCAATCCGTTCTGCCCGTCATTGTCGCAGACGAGTGGATCGGCCCCACGCGCAACAAGAAGCTCGCAGGTTTCTGCGCATCCATGCTCGCAAGCAATGAGGAAAAGAGACTTGCCGCTTCCAGCGTCGCGCTCGTTCAAGAGGTCAGTCAGTGCCGGCACAATTTCTTGATGGTCTGCACTCTCAGGTGACTCGCCTAGCACTATGCGAAGCGATTGTGCGCTATCGGGTGAAGTGATCAGGTGACGGAGGAGGCCAGGTGTCTTCCACAAGTCCGTACGAGCATTCTTACATGAGGCAAGCACGCGGAGGACTGCAGGGCTTCCTCCACTGAGATGCAGCGGCGTGAGGCCGCGCTCGTCTCGAGAACCCAAAGATCGTGCAGCCCAGTCGCGTTCTTCGAGCGCGGCAAGAAGCACAGAAACGGCTGTAGCAGACTTGCTTTCTGCTGCACAGTGGAGCGGCATACGTCCTTTATTATCCAGAGCGCATAAGTCGGGATGCAGCTTCAAAATGGCGCGGACGCTTGATTCCTTGCCGCTCATGCACGCGACATGCAATGGCGACATGCCCGTGTGGTCATTGATGGCCCTATTCACAAAGCGCCAGGTGTGTTTTTCGGGCTCCAAGATACCCTCGAGTTCGCGCTGTTGGAGCGCCTCGATTGCCTGTGCT